>VDFB02261415.1:0-43257 GCA_007258455.2 Sequoia sempervirens | reverse complement strand
GGCTCACTTCTAGGACTCACTATCCTTGAAAGGCTCACAACATGAGTACAGAATATGGCTTACTACCAAGATACAAAAGGGTGTGGCTCACTACCAAAATGAACTGGAGAAGTGCACCTACAAAGTGCTAAAAGTAGTTCTAGTTATGCTCTTAAACTATCGAAACTCTACTTTGGTTGACTGTGTACAATTATTTTTAGTAACTTTGCACTATTATACTTATTGCATTACTTGCATATCTCCTCATTGCTCTTTCATCGCTTTGACCATCATAAATATATACATGCAAGCATAACTTCCTTTATCAATTAGATAAGCCTAAATGAGGAAACACTCAAAATACAAAAGTCTTGTTGGCTTAATACAAAATTACTTTTGGCACACAAAAAAAAATGTGTTATGAAATCATTAGGTCAGGCTGGACCTAAAAAAAACACACACAAGAGATAAATCTTGTCGGCCAAAGGGATACCAAACTTCTATTACTTGGTTAGCTCAACTGGACCACACACACATGTTGAAAACTTGTTCATACTTGTAACTGTCATTCCTAAGAAATATATAAAAAACTCATAGAATTTCATTTTAATGAGAAGATTTCTAGACCAAAATACTAGATCAGTATGATGCACAATTTACTTAATCAGTTATTAGCCGATGTTCACATCAATGACAATAAAACCAGAGGGAACTGTTGTGTGGTCTCACAACATGCCCCATTTTACCACTTGGAAAAATGTGGACCCCTTTATTTTCCTTTTCCTCAGCTTCTCTTTTGTTTTCACTTGTGTTGTGTGGTCTCACAACATGCCCCAAGACTGAAAAGGCTTGGGGACCCAAGTGAAATATAACTTATATGGCAAGAGCTAACGAATTGGAAGATCACCAGAAGTAAAAAGAAAAGAGAAATATTTGGTTTGAAAGAAAGTACTTTGTATGGTAAGTGTTTCATACACTGGGTACTAGCTACTAGAAACACAAAAAAGACAAAAGGTAATGTAAAGATCAAGCAAATGACTCTGGTGCAGTAAGTTGGAGTTCTGGTATAACTGAGGTTCGGGAAAATAAGTGGGTAAAGTTGAATACTGGGTACCAGGTACCGGGTTGAAACATGAAATGAAATGTCAATCTTTTAAAATTTTATACATTGATCCCAGTGATCCGGTATATATGCAAGGATTTTTTTATTTTTTTTAGAAGCAAGTTTTATGGATTTTGTACTAACATTTGAATAATGGTTTTATTTATATGGTAGTATATTTGTTTAAAAAGGGATTTAATATTTGCAATTTTGTGATTACAGGAGATATCAATTGTGATGCAAAGCGCAGGTATGGACGGTCAAGAAAATTTGAATCATGGATCGAGTTACATTTTGGTCAGGTTAGATGTTCTTGGAAAAATGATGAGAGAGTTGTGCATATGATTGAAATACTCAGGATCCCGGTATTTCACTTACTTAGTGGTAGATTGCACCCACCTCTGAGGAAGCTCATCTCCAAGAACAAAGAACCTGATCCAAATCAAAAGGCGTAGGAACAAGATAATGAACTCATCATTCTGAATATATGAAGAGTTCCTATGTGCAATTATGATTCAAGTTACTTTCCTGGCGAAGATTCCAGATGAAAGAGTAGAACCTGAAGAGCTTCAATGAGCAATTGGAGTTGACTTCCATTGAATTCCATTGCAATTCTCCTATTGGTCACAATATTCCATGTGCCTTGATTAGATTGGTCCCTTAGATTCCCTCTCATGTAGAAGTCTTATCCTATCTGAGCCTTGTGTTCTATAAAAGGCCAGAGGATGCTTAATTTTATTTTAAGTTCAGAATTTGTGGATGTCGGAGGAGCAAAAAATTCTTTTAAGTTTTGTTCTTTTTTCCTATTTTATGAACCATTCCGGCATAAAACTTTGTATGCATATAGACATTAATTGATATTAGAGCTTTATGGATAGCTACCTATCTAAGTATCTTTTGTAGTTGGTTTTGTAGGTTTGGCTGAACAAGACTGTATGCTGTGCCATTTAAGGGTGCATACAGAACCTATTCAGTGTCCATAAACGAAAACCCCTCTCTAAAAGCTTGCACCATTTTATACGTAGCTATGAAGCAATTTGGTAAAATATAAAGCAGTTTACTCTATTTCGATTAATTCTTTGGGGCATCCATGGAGAATAACTAGAAGACACTTTTTTTTTATAGTATTTTTATGCTTTACTTTAGAATAGATGTTTAATATTTTTGAAAATGTTCCATAAAAAATATAAGTGAATGGAAATAGTTTTATTGAAAATATTTGATTTTCCATTGAATTGTTGAATGCTTAATGCTAAATTTACTTAAGTGATAGCAAGGAAATCAATGATGATCTTTGAGATTCAATGTCAAATTTATTTCTTTCATGAATTTCAAGTTTATTCTTTTAAATTGGAAAGCTGATCTAAAATGTTCAAAGAAACGATACAAAAATGTGTACATGTATGTGTATATGCTCATATGGAATCCCCTCCTCCTAAAGGAAACAACATCAATTGTCACATCATTACCTGAGAGCGACCCTAGTACAACCATGACCTAGTTTTCAAAGACTTGGTATTAAACGAAAGTCAATCTTTGCTTTGTAAATGTAGAATTCTCTCTTAGGTTGTCTTTGTTTCATATCTTTCAAGAAGGATAGGCTCTTCGTGGTCTTGTCTATGGAGATTTTATTTGACCCGTTTACTATGAGTAAAATCATCGTCAACATGAACTGGGGCTAGAAGGAGGGTTGCATTTGGCATTCTGGTGGTCGCATGTGGATGCGCACATGATTTTTTGTCTTCTTTCCAGTTTCTTTGATATTTTTAGGTTTTATCCTTTGGAAGTGGATTTGTGTTTCGAAATATCCTTCTTAATTTGGTAAGAAGCTTCTAAACTCACAAAACCTAACACAAGCTAGTTTTCATTATGGAAATTGGAAAACTTTGTAAAATCTTTTATCAAAAACTGCATCCTTTGAGTTTGTTTACTTTCAAAAGAGTCACCGAGTGTAGAATTCATGATACAACTGATCATGGTGAAATTGAGTGTGATTTTTTTTAACTAGGGTAAGTCTAGCCATAATTGGAGCAATTTTGTTAACTGTGGAAGTTTTAACTACAAAAAGAAAAGGATTGTTCACGGAAAAAATGTTCTACCCTAGTGGAGCTAGAAATATTAAAAATTAACCAATGAACTAAAACAGTTAGGAAATTGTGATTATTTTAAAGAAAATCCTAACGTCTTGCAAGGGAATAGGCGAGAATATTGAGATTCAAAGATATTTCATAATAAATGAGGAGAAGATATGGATGAATCATCATTCCTTGTATACGTGGAAAACACAAACAATGAGATAAAGCGGGAAAATCGAGTGGGAGACGCGTGTATTGTGCTTCATGTTGAAAATTCATTAGCCATAAAAAGACATTTTCTTGATTTTATACAAGGTACAAAATATCAAGTTTTTATCTTTTCTCTTTTTGATAATGATATAAATAGTATTACATCTTGGTCTAACACAATGCAAAGCAAAGACAGGACTGAAGATATGAAGGTTTTCAAAAGAGAAGAAAATAAAGAAATGAACACATCCATTCATGGAAATGGACCAGAGTTGGAAGAAGGTATAGTATTCTCGTGCTAGATGAAATGTGTGTAACCAGTCTCTGATGAGATCATTTTCATACATTTAAGCTAGATTTTGGGTAAGTATACCTTCAAATTTATGATGTTTAAATACAAGAAACTTAAAATTTTTCATTATTACAGTAGGGTTTTGAAGATGTTGATAAGGGAATTTAAAGATAAACCTATTGTGATGCATACTAAAACTGTAAAATAAATAGTTGTAGAAATTAAAATAAATTGCTTAGTTAGAGTTAGTTTGTTGTAATATTAGAGTTGGGGTAGTTAGGGTTAGTTTAGTGTAGTGTTAGTTGTTTTTTTTTCTTTCCTTTTCCTTGTTTCGTTTTGTTTTGTTTTCCTTGCTCAACTTCTGCATTAACAAATTCTGGTTAAATGTATCATGAACATGAGAGTGAAACTGAAACAATTTTCTGAAATGAACTGAAACAATAAAACCATAAATAGTGAACACACTTTAAAAAAAAGAGATAACCGCAAAAGTATATATATATATATATGTGTGTGTGTGTGTGTGTGTGTGTCTATGTCTGTGTGCGCGTGTGTGTATCATGTATATACATTAGATGTCAAAATCCTTGTAAAAAATCAAAAAGGAAGATTCAAAAGAAAAGGTGAGCAAAGTTGCGAATGGTAGTAGTTATCTAGTCGATCTGGGACGCCTCTTCTATCAAGGATAAATACCCAATGTAGGTGAGTTCCCAGTGAATTTTAAAATCTTGGATATGGAGATCAGTAAGAAAAGGCTGAAGTGGAACCACTTCCCCGTTATTCAGGAACCGAGGGATATGATCCATGGAAGGAATTCCAATCGTCGGGTGTGCAACAACTAAAATGGTGTCTAGATTCTCCAAGAATTCAGGCTTAACTATTAGGTTGGCAACGACATGAACATCTTCAATAGGTAACCCATTGTCTAGAAGTGAAGCTACAAAATGAGAAGCTATGTCAGAATAAAATTGGAAGTAGCGACTGGATGCAACATATCTTTCCCCAAGGACCAAGCATAAATTCGGCATAGTAAAGCTGGAAGTCCTAACAATGAAAAACTTTTCAAGCCTTTGTGGTGTAATGCTTCCTAAGAAAACATTATGTCTGCAAGAACAACTTAAGAAAATGGGAGTATCCATGGTTAAGAAGCAAAAGAAAAGTAAAAGCACAGAACATAATTACAAAAAATGTAAAAAAAGAGAAAGAAAAGAAAGTGTGGAGAATTTGAGAAGAAATGCATGAATTTATGGGAAACCGTGAGTAGTGTAGTGGTACATAGTTGCCTGATTTTTTTTGGAAATCATATGTGCAAGGTGGGAACTGGTTAATAATATTTAGAATTAAAGGTTAAATCAAATAAATTCTTTGCACATGTTTGGTGAAATTGCTTCAAAATTGAGTAGTACCGAGATTGCGAATTATGTAAGTCAGAGATTTTGAATTAATAGGGATCATTTCCAATTGTTGTTTAAAAAAGCCGTAATGATTTATTAAGGTGTTAAGTGTGCGTATTATACATGAGAATAAAGTTGGCAAGATATTACAGGTCATCACCTGGAGAAGTAGAGAGATAATACGTGCTGAACAAGGCATGCAAATTTAATGTGAAATAATGTGATCATTTTTCAAGTTAATTGTTACCTATTTTTCACTACGAGCTCAAACAGGTAGAGCTGAATCAAGTTCATCATTGATAGGTACACAAATATTCATGTTTTTCTGATTAAAGTATTCATTGATCATCATAGAGATTAATTTACATCTAAATCATAGTTTTATTGTGCAATCATTTGAAACAGAAAATTGAGAATTTGCATAATAATGCTTTTATTCATTTTGTAAAAACATTGAATCTCGCACAAGCTGCGAGAGTAACTAAATTTGATTATGACAATCAAATGATGAATACACAATTCAAGGACAAACTACACTACTGAAAATAACATAAGCGTAAAGAAGAGGAGCAATTCATCATTTCCTGTAATGATGAATCACTTTCGTTGATGTCTTCATTCGTCGCATCTCCAAGCTGCTGCAGCCTCATTTCCTCACTCCATGAACCTGCAAAATTATAAAGGAATGGTGTTAGAGTTATACTCTAAGCAATGATGAATTACATTCTGCCTTATGCCTATGCTACCAACAGGAATGCAATTTGCATCAAATCAGGAATTCACCAGATGAAAGGCTAACAATCGAGAAAAACATAACTCAATGGAAGCTTTCAACTTCTTTTATTTTGCTAACATGTTTGTTTCAATGTACAAGAACAGGCTCATCATGTTAATGATTATTTTCATCAAATATGTGGAGTAAAATGGGATCCCACAAGGGTAGAGCCCGAAATATCATAAAGGACACCTCTCATTCACATCATATATGAGGGTTATTTAATCAAAGAAAGAAACAGTCATCATCTAAGACTGTCATCAAGAAGTCTAAAATAGCATGGTAAAACAAATTGAGCATTTATCTTTTGCTCATCATTCAAAGGAAACAATTAAAAATATATTACATTTATCATCTCTTGTTTCAGTTATGTCTTCCATTCGTGTTTTACATTTTGATAAGGCTTTGAGCCCCTTTATACTGAAGGGAAAACAAAGCGTTCAACAAGTTCATTGTTTCTTACAAATGAGGAGCAACATTCCCATACTTTACAATCAATGCAAATCATCAACAAGATTTTAGCTGATCAAAAGAAGTAAAGATATGACAAAGAAACAGATTTTTATTCCATAGGAAAAGAGCATTTTATAGAGAATAGTCATGAATACTATTGCTGTTAAAGAATTGGTAAAGTAAATAAAATTGTTGTTACAAGTGTTCATGGTGGTAAGAGATGCTTACAGAAGTTTTGACAGTCATAAAGGATTGAACACAGTGAGACATCAGTGAAGTTTTTTTCAAGAGTCATACATTGAAGCACAATGAGTATTCACCATAAACTACTATGTTAAGAAAGGTTTCAAAAGAGTTAAATACTCCATGAATATCATGACATGAACAAAGGTTAATCTACAGCTCAAGAGGCATTTCAATTATTTCTTTCAAGCACATATATAGTTTACAAAAGACTCAATGTGGAATAACAAGGTGAAGTCATGTCAGTATGCGACATTTTAGCAAGTAAAACTCAGAAAATGCAGCCACAACCATATTTTGAATGTAGATAAAAATTAAGGGACAGTCATTGATACAAGCTGCATACATGAGAGCTAAGGCAGTCCACGTAACAGAGTAATCTATAACAGCATTAAAGGGGGCAATTATGTTTTGAATGCAGTTAAATCCTCAAAGGACAACCTTCACAATGACAAACACAGTCCATATTCAAGACTAATGGACAGTCTCTTTGAAGGAAAGAGTAGACAAGCTTGAAGCTTTACTTAGCAATGTGACTTTTTTAAGCTTGGTAGGGTTGGGAAGCAAAACATGACAGTCATATCAAGGAGTTTAAAGGCAGCCATGTCAAAATGACAATTATAATGTTGTTTTCTAGGTATAATTCCATGGTTATGGAGGGCAGTAAGATTATTGTCAAAATGTGGCAATGAAGTGACCAGGAGAATATAAAGCCATGGATGGAATCAATTGATAATCTCTGACATGAGTTATAGTCACATAATGATAGAACAGTTATTCTGAGTGACTACGATTTCATCATAGATGAGTACAATCAAGAGAATATTTGTTGAAGTTCATTTTTAAAGCTCAGCACAACTTCTTGGAAGTAAAGAATGCAACCATCTAGTGACTATCCATAGATGCCACAAAAGTATATATACAAATTTCTTAAATACGGATACCCAAAAATTCCATGGCAGCCTGTAATGACAGAGGAAACCCATGACAATGTTTATTCTCAAAAGGAATGGAGACTGTGAATTTATGTTTCAACATGCAGATTAAGGGGCCGAGCCTTTATTTTCATATGCAAGGAGAAAGAAAATAAATGTCTTCCATGGCGGCTATTACAACATTCATACAATGATTGTTGCTCAGAAATGTTTTTATGGTGGAAAAAATGCAGATTTCTTCTTACCCATGTAAGGGTTTAACTCCAAAATGCTGAATACAGATAAATCATGAATACCCATATAGAGACAAAGGTTCAAATCTACCATGGTGGCCTGAAGGAGGCTGGAAATATATACAAGAAGGAGAAAGATAAACTTACCAGTGCTTCCATAGAACAATGTTTCCAAAATTTCTTTCTTGGCACGTATTCACCAGTGCAAGTCGTGCCCTTTCAAGAGTTCTGATGGCGCCCAAAACAGATGAAGACACAGGATATGTCAGAAAATGATAATGGTTGTGGTCTTTAGGCCAAGATTTATTCCAGAGATAGAGCAAAAGCCATGAAATAACTAAGTATCAGACTTACTTTTTCTATTAAGGAAAAAATAATTCATAAGGAGGTCGATAGCCAAAGAATTCTAGTTATTTCTTGCAAACATTTTCTCCTTTCATGGTGGCCAGAGCTAGACAAAGTGTAGAGATCGACATGGACAAAGAAATGACAAAGAATATATCAGATTTTATGCACAACCGTGGCTTTAAAGCTCATAAAATGCTATATAATGGAGTCAAGATATCTCAAATTGGTAAAAAACGAACTTACCATATGAAAATCAACAAGATTCAACTCAGAAAACATCTGAAAGGTGCAGATTCGAGCCATTTCATGGTGGAATTTTAGGTTGAAACCCAACTCAGCAGTGGCGGCCAGCTTCTTCATGAAGCTTCATCAAAGTCAAAAGAATGATTAGGGTTCGATTTTGTCTGCCCTAAATCAATATAAGTTTGAAGTTTTATTTTTCTCTAATGATTTTAATAAATCATTGTCTTATTTTTTCCCGTGGCTGCTTTGACTCTTAAGTCAATATTGCTTTTATCATTATAGTTGACTATTATCAAAAGATTTCCAATACACAGGATGGTCGACCAATATTTTTTGAAGTAGTGAACGCATATTTGAAATATGCTAAGTATAATGTAAGAAGGATGCGAGATGTGAATTAAGGCTTTTGATTTAACATTATATTATTCTTTCTTTTATTTTTGCATTCTCAATGTAGGTTAATTAATTAAGTGATATATTATAAATCATTTAATTAATTAGCCATCTTTACATGGAAATAAAGGACATAATTTGATGATGAGTTAATTAGAGATCCATGCAGTACTTGAGTAGAGCTAGCTGGAGGACGAGTTAATCATGCGAGTCATAGAGATTTTTAGCACTCTACTTTAGTTTCATATCAGACTTAATTGAAGATTTATCATGCAAGAATGGATTTTAGGTTATCATGGGTGAGTTGATTAAAGAAAGAAAGATTTTTGCATGTTTTGGTTCACGTTAAGAGATTTCCAGTTCAGTTTGAGTTACAGATTAGTTGCACGCTTTATAACTGCGAGTTCGAGACTGAGTTCACTCATTTTTGCATGAGTTTGAACCTTATTTTCAGGAATTTTTGCTTCTGCTCAGATTTCACCTTGGAGTTATCACTTTCTCACTGAAATTGACTTTCAGTTTCATGTTCATGCACTTTGAAGTGCATTCTCATTGTATATATTGAAAAAGTTTATATTTTTCATTTTGGTTCTGGTTATTCAGCCTTTGCATTCTACAAAGCGAATTGTCTTGTAACTCAGTTTTTAAAGTTTAATAGATATTGCAACTGTTTTTACAGGTTCACTTGTGTCTTTTTGCAAATATTCCTTCAAATTGCAGTGAAATCAAAGTCTGCCTTGTCATTTGGTTGTCTTTATGAATGATTTGATGAAGTTTTATTGTGTTCAAATATCAAAACCTTTAAAATCTTTGTCTCATTTATATTTGCATACATTCGAATAGTTAAAATCATAGGTCTAAGTTTGTGTAAATGAATAAAATTCTTCTTTGCTGTGAAAACCCTATTTTCCTTCAAAGGTGATTTATTCAAAGCCTTCCTTAGAATCAATTTTTGTGGTGAAACTGTCAAAATTGACTTGTGTGGATAGTTTTCTGAGGTTTATTGTGAATCAAAATTGCAGATCTTTATCAATTAGGTGTATTACCTTCAATTTATAGTTTCTTGCATTTAGCAATAGTTCTTCTATCCTTTTTTCCTAGTAAGTTACCAGTTAATAATTTGAGAATCATATAGGAAGCCGAACTAGAATCCAGAGGTTCAATCTCATTATAAGTCACCCACAACCTGAGTTTGATCTAATGTTTCAACAGATTGCTGAATTTAATCATTCAAGCGTTCGGGTGCAATCTGTTTGACAATAGTTTTTGGCAGGCCCAGTGGGATTCTGAATCACTCTTTAGAGCAAGAATTTTACAGTTCAAGCTATTGTTTGGTATATACAGTAGTATTTCAGCCTTTCAGAGGATTATTTTCATATACCTGGCGACTCTATTCTCAATTTCCAGCAGATGAAGTGCAAATAGCTTATGAGAAATATTCAGACAATAAGTTCTTCTTCATTTGAGTATTTGCAGCTGTCTTCACGAAAGAGAATAGGAAGGACAGCCAAGCGAACACTTGGTAAGCCTTCAAGAAAGCAATCAGTTTCTCTGATTCAAAGAGAAGAACCATTAGTTTACACATCAAGAAGAAGAGGCAGATCGTTAGCAAGGTAACCGAAGTTCATTTTCATAGTTTACCGTTATAGTACTGTTCGAACCGAATGATTGTATAAGCCGCGAAATCTCTAGAATAGCGCGAGTCTGGAGTATGTAGAGGTTATGGCAGCGTTCATCTTAATGGGGAAAGTCGGCTTATTGCCAGCGATGCGAAGCGTCGGCACCGTTAGTCTATTTCCGCAATCTCGAAGTTTGTTAGGTTGCCCGTCTGCGCAGCATGAATTCCATGGCTCTTCCATCTATGAAGTCTGTGTTATGGTAATATTCAGGCGAAGCGTCGAAATGTCTTTTCCATTCCGCCGAAAATGCCCATCCGTTTCGCGAGGGTTTTTCCGCGTTCGTCTTACCATGGACCCATTAATTCTTTAGGTGTCCATCCGAATTTTTCGTTATCCGCCCAGTAGTGATATTATCAATGAATGTTCCGTCCTTTCGTTAATATTGTAGTGATGAAACATTATTTTGAAGGTTTAATGAGTCGTCCTGTTCGTGCAAACTCTCATTCCGGTGATCCTCCGCGCGACTTCTTCAAAGAGTTTTCCATGCCCGCCCAGCCATCCATGTTCCGCTTCGAACCTTCATCTGCGCCCGTCCATTTGCCCAACCCCAACACCGACAAATTATCACTGCGATTGTACCGTCCTGTTCTATTCATCAACCCGCCCACCTTCGCCCGCCATCGTTCACCAGCGAAGAACCCTTCAGTCCAACGTCTGACCAACTCCGCCTGCCTGCTAAAACAACCTGTGCCACGCAGATTGCGTTATGTTCTATCCTTGCAATCAGCCTCATAATCAAGCTACTTGCATGAACGGGGTGATTAATCAAGCCCTTATGGTGCAAAATAGTTATGCTGCTTCTGAACAAACAACTAAGGAATACAATAATTAGCAGGATGAACACACGCAACAGAGTGACCTTGATGTTAACATGATGAACTGGCAAGGAAGTGAATTTTGCGGAGTTAATAACGTGCAAAGTCAAAATCAGTTAGCCACTTCTATTGCAGCCAATATGAGGGCCAAAAAAAGAGCATTTGATTTAAGACAACAAGCTATTCCTGATAAACAACAAGCAAAAAAAGACAAACAACCTGCTGTTCAACAGAAAAATAAAGATAAGACAACCCAACAGGGGCAAGTTCAGCCTTCAACAACTCAGAATGTTTAGATTTTACCAAGACAACAGGCTGGACCATCAAAGGAGCATCCTAAAGTTTAGTACTAGCCTCAAGCAACACAAACACACGTTGTTGTTCAAAAGGTACAGTCAAAAGTTAATGTTTCTTCTTTCAATATCGTTGAACATATGAAAAAGACAATTGTTGGCATTACCATGTTAGATGCATTACGCCTACATGGGAAAAAAGAAAGTTTGTAGGAGGCTTTGGCTAAGATATCAATTTTTGATGAAACAAATATAGAGCAACCAAGAGTTCTTGCGAACAATTCAGATCAAAAGCAGGAGCAACCAGCTAAAGAGGGAAAACCACCACCTTTTTATGTCAGCTTAATAATTGGTGATAACATAGTGCACAACTGCATGATCGATAGTGGAGCAAGCAACTCAATCATGCCTAAACAACTGGTAGACAAGTTAGGACTTGAGTATGAACCATTGTCAAAAGGGGTAGTTCAGTTGGATGGTACAGCTGTAAAGTCTGTGGGAGTAATTAAGAATTTGCCTCTTACATTGCATGCCTATCCCAAATTTCAAATTTCACAGGACATATATATCATTGATCTCGCACCTTATTTTTCCATTTGCTTATCTAGAGATTTCACTACAAAGTTAGGTGGTTATCTGTCATCAGACTGGTCACACATGTTTTCCAGGACCAGATATGGTACTAGAGTCACGATTAAGTTAGAATCATTAGCTAGAGACCATATTGAACCTTATGTTCTGAATCCCATAAATGCAAACCTAGCTTTCCATGATCAGGAGGATCAATCCATGACCCTCAACCCCATTGTACCTATAGAAGACATACTTGACATAAATCTAGATGAGTAGGCAACCAAAAATCACGAGGTTGATCCGTTCAATCTCATAGATGAAGTAGGTTTGGGCATTTATATGATTCAGGAACTTGATGCAATTATTCCAAATCTAGTCAAGGAAGAAAAACAAGTTCAGTAGATTGATCAGCTTTGGAAGCTATATTTTGATGGTTCCAAGAGTAAAATTGGTGCTAGTGGAGGAGCTATTTTGATTTCACCTGAAGAAGACATGTATTATTCAGCTTTTAGATTTGCTTTCAGCTGTTCTAATAATGTTGCTAAATATGAAGCATTAATACATGGCTTAGAATGGGCCAGAAAAAGAAAGATTAAGTGCTTACAGGTGTATGGTGATTCAGAATTGATAGCAAATCAAGTTAGAAATCTGAATTTAACAAAGAATGATTTGCTGAAATTGTATAAGCATCGTGTTTGGGACTTAATTAAGGAGTTTGACACATTTAATCTACAATCCGTGCTTAGACTTCAGAATAAGCAAGCTGATAAACTTGCTACTCTAGGGTCACAGTTTGACATTCTGACTAAAATTCACAATGTGGAGGTACAACAGTACGTGAAGGTAGTTGTCAGACCTTCAGTACCTGATAATAATGTAAGTTGGCAGATTTTTGATAGTGATGAACAGATAGTTCATTTTTTGATGGAAGAACCAGAGTTTTCTGCTGGAAATCAACAAAAATTTGATCAGCAATATGACGATCAGATCATGCAACTTAAATCTAACAATTTTCCAAAGGGTTTGGTGACCCTTGAATCCATCTTCAACATTGATGACTAGGTTAGAAGAGATAAGTCAGGCATTACAGTTAAGCAGGAGCATTACAAATCAATATAAATTTTCAAGGACAAGCTGCTTAAGCTTGGTAAAGTCTGTACAAAGGCAGAACAACAAGCCTTTATCTTGATTTGTCAAGAATTTAGTGACATTTTCTTCTGGCAGTATGGAGATTTGAAGGGTTTTAACCCTGAGTTAGCTCAACATACAATTGAGCTTGAGCCTAATGCAAAACCGGTAAGACAAAAGCAAAGGCCCCTGAATCCAAAGTTAGAACATCTGATGAAAACAAAATTGAATAAGCTGATCGAAGGTAGTATAATATTTCCAATCAAGCACACTTCTTGGGTGTCAAATTTGGTGCCTGTTAGAAAGAAGAGCGGAGAGATAAGGTTGTGCGTTGATTTTCGTGATCTAAACAAAGCTTCACTCAAAGATCACTATCCGTTGCCTTCAATGGAACAAATATTGCAGGTTGTTTTAGGATCAGAAAGGTTTTCATTGTTGGATGGGTATTCGGGTTACAACCAAATCTTGGTTAAGGAGGAAGATCAGTATAAGACAACCTTTACCACCAAGTGGGGTACAATGGCTTACAGTTTGATGTCGTTTGGACTATCAAACGTAGGAGCCACCTTTAAGAGAGCGATGTATATGGATCTCCAAGGTTTGATAAATAAATTTGTTCTTGTTTACTTAGATGATATCACTGTTTTCTCACAGAATGCTGATGATCATTTCAATCATCTTAGACAGATATTCGAGAGGTGCAGAGAATATGAAATCTCTTTGAATCCAAAGAAAAGTATTTTTGTTGTTCACGAAGGTAAGCTTCTGGGTTACATTGTTTCAAAAGATGGTATTTCTATTGACCTGAAACGTATTGCAGCCATTCTGGCTTTACCGCTGCCCGCTCACAAAAAGGGTTTGCAGAGCTTTCTAGGAAGAATAAATTTCATGAGGAGGTTTATTCCCAATGTTGTAGCTTTATTACAGCCATTAATAGCCATGTTGAAGAAAAACATTCAATTCAGCTGGTCAAAAGAAGGAAATAATAGTTTTGAGCAGATTAAAGAGGCACTTGCAGCAGCCCCTACTCTTATAAATCCTGATTTTGATAAAGATTTCATACTATATGCATTCAGAGGAGTGGATACCATCTCCGCAATGCTCTATCAACAAAATAATGAAGGTATGAAGCACCCCATTGCATTCTTTAGTCAAGTCTTGCATGATTACAAAACAAGATATTCATTCGTTGAGAAGCATGTACTTGTTGTAGTGAGAAATCTGAAAAGATTCAGACATATGTTGTCTAATAATAAGATAAATCTGCTGGTAGCTCACCCAACAGTCAAGGAGTTTCTGTTGAATATGGACATTAATGACAAGCGAGTAGGTTGGATAACCAAAGTCATGGAGTATGACATCAACATAAAGGTTACCAAGCTTGTTCGGGGTAAAGGACTGTGCGAACAGCTTGCAGAAAATGAAGAAAACAACAGTGAAAAGGTTGCTACAGTTCTAAATAATAAAGAGGAACCTGCTGTTTCAGCTATTCCAGCTGATTGGATTCATCAGATGATCCATTACTTACATACTGGAGATTTTCCAGAAGGTTTAGACAAGTCTAAACGAAGATATTACAGGTTACAAGCAATTCCTTATGCAGAAATTGATGGTGTTCTTTATAAGAAGGATTTCAATGGTGTTTTTCTTAGGTGTATTTATCCAGATTAGACTGAAAGAATTCTTGAAGAATTCCATGATGGACTTGCTAGAGGTCATTTTGCACCACGTGCTACAGCTCTGAAAATTATGAAGGAAGGCTATTACTGGCCAGATCTTTTCAAGGATGCTCATACTTATGTCAGAAAATGTGCCAAATGTGCACTTTTTGTAGGAAAACAAAAGTTAGCATCCCTGCCCCTAAATCCAATTCAGGTTGAGCAGCCATTTGGAAAGTGGGGACTTGATTTTATCGGTCCAATCAATCCACCCTCAAGTGTTGGGAATAGATGGATTTTAACTGCCACAAACTACTTTACGAAGTGGACTGAAGCAATTGCATTAAGAGATGCAAATGAAATGTCAATTTTAAATTTCTATCAGGATATAGTTTCTAGGTTTGGTACACCTGATTCAATTATTTCTGATAATGCTTTGGCTTTTGTTGGTTTAAGAGTTTCAGATTGGTTAGTAAAGAATAATATTTATCTGAACACTTCGTCCAATTATTATCCCCAAGGTAATGGACAAGCTGAATCAACAAATAAGAATCTGATTAAGATCATACAAAATATTATTGAAGATAATCAGAGGTCATGGCATGACAAGCTCAAGTTAGCCTTGTGGGCTGATAGAGTTATGCCAAAACGATCAATAGGATTTTCACCCTATGTTTTGGTTTATGGAAAAGAGGCCAAACTGCCTATCTCAATTGAATTTCCAACTTTGAGTTACATAAAGGAACTTGAGTTACTTGAGGAGTAGCCAATGCAAGTTAGGCTTGCTCAATTAACAGAGTTGGAAGAAACCAGAAGGGAAGCCTACAGAAAGCTTCAGATTCATCATTCTCAAATGAAGAAGACATTCGATAAGAAAGAAACAACAAGGATCTTCATTGAAGGTGATTTAGTTTTCAAGTGGGATGAGCTTAAAAGCAAGCCTGGTAAACATACAAAGTTTGACGCCATGTGGGATGGCCCGTATATTATTACAGAAAAGAAAGAACACAATGCATTTCAACTTTCAAAGCTGAATGGTGAAGTACTGCCAATCCCTGTCAACGAGATTCATTTGAAATAGTGTTATTAAGCATCAAGCTTTCAGCTATACATAGTAGAATAGTTTTTAGTTTCAGTATTGTTTTCAATAAGTGCATGCTGGCATGTTTCATTTCAGTTTTGTCATGTTTTCAATAAGTGCAGTCTGCACCTAGTTTTTCAGATTCTATCTCCAACAGAATTGCATTAGTTTCTTTTAGTTTGCGTGTTTTGAAGCTGAGTTACAATTTTCTAAGTTAAGCAGAACAGAACATGGACTCCATGCCCAATGGATAAGTTATATATTGTTCTATTGTGTTTAGCAGGCAAACACTCCTCAGAGGTCGCCAATTTGTTACCTATTTTTCACTACGAGCTCAAACAGGTAGAGCTGAATCAAGTTCATCATTGATAGGTACATAAATTTTCATGTTTTTCTTATTAAAGTATTCATTGATCATCATAGAGATCAATTTACATCTGAATCATAGTTTTATTGTGCAATCATTTGAAACAGAAAATTGAGAATTTGCATAATAATGCTTTTATTCATTTTGTAAAAACACCGAATCTCGCACAAGCCGCGAGAGTAACTAAATTTGATTATGACAATCAAATGATGAATACACAATTCAAGGACAAACTACACTACTAAAAATAACATAAGCGTAAAGAAGATGAACAATTCATCATTTCCTGTAATGATGAATCACTTTCGTTGATGTCTTCAGTCGTCGCATCTCCAAGCTGTTGCAGCCTCGTTTCCTCACTCCATGAACCTGCAAAATTATAAAGGAATGGCATTAGAGTTATACTCTAAGAAATGATGAATTACATTTTTCCTTATGCCTACGCTACCAACAAGAATGTAATTTGCATCAAATCAGACATTCACCAGATGAAAGGTTGACAATCGAGAAAAACATAACTCAATGGAAGCTTTCAACTTCTTTTATTTTGCTAACATGTTTGTTTCAATGTGCAGGAACAGGTTCATCATGTTCGTGATTATTTTCATCAGATATGTGGAGTAAAACGGCTACCACAAGGCTAGAGCCCAACGATCGTGAAGATATTCCCTCATCTATTTATATATGAGAGCTTTATATCAATCACAGTCATGAAGTAAGACTGCTATCATGAAATAAATTCAAAGAAAAACTTAAGGTAGTAGCTTTCAAGCCATATGAAGCCATATCACGGTGGAAATTTAATAGAGCAAGTCTATATTCACTCTTTGTTCAAATGCATTGAATACAACTAAAAGATACAATGCCGTTTCATTGTGAGTTTGAATGAAAAAGGACAGTTGAAAACATCATTTATTAATGGAGCCACAGTCATGTTTTGAATGCAGTCAAATTCTCATAGGACAACAAATGCATTGATGACAACCATTATGTCTTGAAAGTAACTAAAGATACATATTGAATTTGGTATAAGCTCACCAAGAATAACATATTGCAGTCATTAAAGAAGCAATGATTAAACATCAAAGGGGCAGTCACATTATGCATTTATTTAATAAACAATAGAGGAAACTTGCATAAGTCTTAAGCATAGAGAGAAAGGGATATTCCCTCTTTGTTATTTTCAAGGAGTTCCAAAGTAGTAGAAACACATGAAATAATCAAGGAGACAAGTCATATACTGCCCTGGATAGAGAGTAGAAGACACCATGCACTGGAGTAGTCAAATCAAGAGCAAGAGATAATTGCATATATTCAAGAAATGATCAATGCAAGGGATGAGAAGTAAAATGCAACTGTTTTAAACCTCATTTCATTTTTAGTAATGCAAAATGGGCATAAAATCATGTGGAGCGGTCCTTTTTGAGTCATCAATTTGGCGAAGGTTTGGTGGCAGCCCAGGGTCATTGTAATGTACACTAGAAGCAATATGACAATGTTTTAGAGCATAATGGAATACAATCAGTGGAGTAACATTAATAATGAAAGGGTGCTTCAACATTCACTAAGTTGCCAGGGACTTCAATATTATAGCCATTATTAAAGCATCAAAAGAAACATTGAAATACCAGAATATGGCTGTCATTACTTTTTGTCATTTTTTATTCGTTTCAATTAGAAGAGTTGAAAGAATAGAAGGGGAATATGCTACAAGAGGCTTATTCTCATCAAAGAAGTAGCAAATTTAGATGCATGATTAGCTATCAAGCATTTATTACAGAGAAGATAGCTATTATGTTTTGAAAAGAGCATTAAGATTCAATACACTGTGCAACTCAGCATTATCATCAGGAGGACAGTAATGCAATTTACATGTTTTTTGCATTTCTTGTATCAAAGACAACAACATCAATGTATTTGTATCCATACCATAAATTTGATCAAGAATTATATCATGAATATCAAATGACAATAGCAGTGATGGAAATGAAAGGTGTTGATCACGAACCAATAGGGACAAGCCCATAATAGAGTGCCAGTAACCTATAGAAGCAAAACATGGACAGTTGACAGTCACATATACACCATATATGGCATAATACAATGATTAAAGAATAGTACCATGGCAGATATGATGTCATTCTTGCAAAACAATGAACAAATTAGCAGTCTCATATTAGTGCCATACACTATCAAACAATGAAGAGCAGTCATACGTTACCAATCATACCACTGATAGCCAAGATACATATAGAGGGATAGTCAATGAGAAGATAGAGGTTAAACTAGATGGTCACCTCCAAATGATGACAATAGAAGATTTCAAGAGGCAGCATGAAGACAATCCATCATATGATAGGGTCATTCAAGGCATATTAATATGCAGTGATTCATTACCAATCCATGAAGGTTATAAAGAGGCTGCCTCTAAAATGGAATTGATGAGATTAATATACCTAGTATTTGATTGAATACATCAAAACCCTCGAGCATGCAAATGAATATAGAGTTCGCGGCTTACATAGACTATCAAGTTTGAACATGAAATCTACGGAGACCTCGAGAAAAACGAGTTACCATATATATATATATATATATATATATATTTATGGAAAAGGAAATGCATAAGCAATGAAGGAAAATCCACATTCATGAAGAAGAAAGGGCTTGAGATCTTTGTAAAGAGGATTGAACAAAGGAATCCCGATTAAGAAAGAAAGAAATACCACCGGTACGTGACTGGGTAAAATCAGTCTTTTTTCTTCATAAAAGAAACATAAGAAGATCAAAACAATGAAGAGGAAATGCTCGAGATGGAATTTCGAAGATACAGGAGAAAAAGTGCATACACCTCCCTATTTATGCTTTCATATTGTAGAGTGACAAAACAATGAAGAAATTTGCGGTTCGAACTCAGGACTTGATCGACATCAAACAAGTTTCTCAAAGAAACCCTACTCATGTGACATAGCGGAGATCTTATTGAAGTCAAAATGCAAAATGATTAAAAGTTAGGGCTCTATGGTATTTTCTTGCCCTAAGTCGACAGGCTTTTGATTTTTGTTCATGATTTTTGGAAAAATCATCATGTTTTATCGATGCCTATGGTTTTGATTTTTAAGTCAAGTGTTTAGCAATGATATGGTCGGCCCTATCATAAGATTTATGAATGTTACAAGTGTTGTGTGGTCGGCTAATTTATTTAATGGTGAATGCATATTCAAAATATATGCTAAGTGTTTGTATGAAGCCGTGAGGTGGGGGTTAAGTTTTTAATTTAACATTATTCTTTATCTTTTATTTTTCATTATTCAATGTAAGCCAGTTAATTAAATGATACACTATAAATCATTTAATTAATTTAGCATCTTAATGTGCAAATAAAAGATATTATGGAGATCCATGTAGAATACAAGTAAAGTTAACTGGAGGAAGAGTTAATCATGCGAGTTATGAAGATTTTTGGCATTTTACTTGATTTCACTTATTAGATAGTTGGTAGATTACTCATGCATAATCTGAAATTGGACTTTTAGTTATCGTAGGCGAATTGATTAAAGCAAGGTGGATTTTTGCATGTTTTGGCCCACGTTCAAAGATTTCCAGTTTAGTTTGAGTTACAGATTAGTTGCATTCTTTATGACTACAAGTTCGAGACTGAGTTCACTCATTTTTGCATGAGTTTGAACCTTATTTTCAAGGATTTTTGCTTCTGCTCGAATTTCACCTTGGAGTTATCACTTTCTCACTGAAATTGACTTTTAGTTACATGTTCATGCACTTTGAAGTGCATTCTCATTGTATATATTGAAAAAGTTTATCTTTTTCATTTAGTTCTTGTTATTTAGCCTTTGCATTCTACAAAGTGAATTGTCTTGTAACTCATCTTTTCAAAATTTAATAGATATTGCAGTAGTCTTTATAGGTTATCTTGGAGTATCATTTGTAGAGCGTTCCTTCATTTGTCATTGCAAGTTAAAAATTATCCTTCTTAGATTCAGGTGTCTTATTTTGTGAATGTTTTGGATACAAGTTTAATGTGTTTGATATCAGAACCTTTAAATTTTTGTCAACATTCATGAATGCATGTACACGAAGAAACAATCTTAGTTGCAGGTCATAAATTGTGTCTCAAGTATATCCATATCTTTAAGTTGTGAAAGTAAGTCCTTCCTTCATAAAGAATAAATTATCAAGCCTGTTTGTCAATCATTAATGCAGTTAAATTCTTCAATCTGAGTTGTGAAAGTAAGCTTCATGATGAATTAGTTGTGAGTTAGTCTATTTTCTTAAATCAAATAGGTGCATCACCATAGACCATCTTTTCCAATTTTACATTAGATTAAGTTTCTTACCCTTTTCTTAGAACAAATTATTCAAGTATCAAATTGACCATCATATTGGAAGTCGACCTAGAATCCAAAGGTTCAATTTCATTATAGGTCACCCACAACCTGAGTTTGATCCAATGTTTCAATAGATTGTTGAATTTAATCATTCAAGCATTCGGGTGCAATCTGATTGACAACAATTAATAACAACAAACACATTGATGTTTGCAAATGCCTAGTAATTCTCTTTCAAAATATCTTTTGCCACCACAAAGCACATCATAATTGATGTCTTCATACCAATCTCAAAGGGCACAAGAGACCAATATCTAATTGAGATATTTGAGAGGCATTTATGTACATTGGGCTCCAACAAATGAAAATGTATTAACTAAAGGCAATGCAAAAAGCTTCCAAGGAAGCCTCTTAGACCTCCATTTTTCAACACCCCTAATGAGAGCTATAAGAAATCCCAAGGCACCACTCACCCAATAGTACCATAATTGATTTTGCTGCTCATATCAATGATTTTTGTTCAATCTAAAACCCTTATTATTGTACTAACTTTTATGGAAAAAAATTGTGAGGTGACCCACATTTAGTTCATAAAGAGCAAGAGTTGGATCATGCATCTATTGTTGAAAATCCAAGGGTATAAAGTCGAGAGAGTTGTTAGAGAAACCTTTTTTTATAAAAATATTTTCCCTTCCTTTTCATCTTCTCCTTCATATTCGATACCACCATATTTGGGTCATTTCCACTTAAATTTTAAAAAATGGGGAAAAAAATGCTACCCATGTGGATATAAGGGAGTTGTGTATTGAATTTTATCATCCAATTAAATTCCTCCCAAACTTCTTTCCTTCTAATTAGTTTCTTTTCTACTTGCCTTCTACTTGGTGCTTTGTGTGATGTCCCCAATAAGAACATTCAAAATAATATTGCAATATATCTAACAAAGGAACATTTATAAATTAATAATAAGATATTAGATTATTAATGATGATTAACTTTATTTGAATTTATGATATGTTTGATTTGCATACACAAAATAGAATTTGATCCTTATTAATAACTGACCTCTATCTCTAAATATTATCCTTGATAGCATGCATAAGCTTGAATACACATCTACGTAATTGAGATATTACCATCCCTGGTCTATGACTCTGAAATCATGCAATGAATTGAATATGTATTTGTTTATATAATATATAGTTGTTCCTGATTTGTAACTCTAAAATCATGTTTTCCTTGTATATATATATAGATATAGATGATAAAGTAATAAGCCTTGAATCCGATTGCTTTGTCTGATTAATATCCTTATAGATATGCAATTTGCCTTTAGAACCTTCCCTGAATTATGTCTTTGAAAAATATGCTTCCATTAATTATTTGCTTCTCATAAGAACTACCCAATTCTAAGAAAATAATTATAAAATAAAGTCTAAAATTTGAACTCCCCTTCCTTTCCCTCCTCCAAACATTATCTATATCTTCTCATTTGAATGAGGAGACGCAATATTCCACAAGGGATGTATTGTTTCCCAAAAGATGCACTCTTTCCTTTTAAGACACCCCATGTCTCAATTGCCACCTTTACCACTTTAAATGTGAATAGGACAAAATACTTCAGCTTTTTGGATAAGACAAATTTTGTCTTTTCATTGTCTTGAACTTAATCACTACACCCTTCAAAGACTAATTGCTTCTTTTGAATATTAATTCCTTCTATTCATATTCATCGCTGCCCATTTATTGTTTTTCTTGCATTTATAGTAATATGTGTAAACTGTAACTACCATGTGCTATTTTCTGTTGGAATTCTAAATAGATTTATTTTTGGTTTTCGATAGTAGCAGATTGTTTATAACAAAAAATGTAAAATCTTTTGAAAAAATTCTTTCCAAGATTTCTTGTCTCACTCTATACTCATTTTTATGTTTGACCTTATGAATGAATTTTGATATGCTTGTTAAATGTTATCAGTCATCAAATTTATTTAAAATTCAATTTGTGAATGATTTGATACTCAAACTAATTAATGAGCACTTTGATTGCAAGTTTTGCATCTACTTCACAAATATATGGGAGAATATGTGCATGGTCTTTCAAATGAACCTCTTAAAATCAATGTTTGGAAAGGTCCAGCTATGAATGTATTTTAGATTTGAACATGTTGATTGATAATTTTGAATTAACAATAATTGATTTTATCTTATTTTTATTGAGTTTTCATTGTATATAAGACATCTTTTACTTTTTATATATGGAAACACAATCCTATCTTGCATATCCATTATTCAAATATTTATTAACTTTATGTTCATGTTTTCACTTGGTAAAAATCCTCTCCTCTGAACAATTTTCCAATTTATGTCATTTTATATGTTTAAATTAGGAAGCTCTTCTTTGATTATAAAAATATTAGGAAATATATTATTTATGCCCAATAGTTAAGTTTAAATCATTGATCAATCACAAAGAAGGGATAGATTGACTCATTTTTGTATTTCTCTTTGTTCTAGCATAACTTGTATACAAGATTTGATATGTCATAGTTTGTTTCATGTTGTCCTTTTATCTTTCTGACTGTAGCATCTTCTCTTTTCATCTCCCATGACTTTTGGCTCAATATCTGATCTTTCAAAGTTTTCTAATTTCTATATATGGGAAAAAAAGGTTACTAAAGTGAAATGATTTTAATTATGTCCAAGATCGAATGGTCTATGGGACCACTAATTGCATTGGTTGCTTCAACTACTCAAATATTTGTTGGACAAGTGGCATCTTTTAGAAGGCTACTCCTTCTCTTTCTAATTTGAGTTAGCAACTCTCCCAACCCTTTCAATTTGATTTTAATTAAAGGGACCCTAGACATTCTATTGCATCCTCAAGATGGGAGTTCAGAGTGAGAGTGGAAGTGGAAGGGAAGTTAGGTCAATTTAGTAAACTCTAGCCAAGGGAGAAGCTAGTAAAGGTGATTCTTTACTATATTCCTAAACATGGTGATAATAATAGAGAATTGTGTATTTGAAGGTTTAGTTAAAATAATTGTAAATAATAGCTCCATAATTTTATCTTAATCTGATGAGATAAAATTGTTTGTTTAGGGTAATGCAATGGAATAAATGTTAAAAAATAAATGTATAGCATTTAGTAAAAAAAAATGATGTAGGTATATAGTAATAGATGTTTGTTGGGGATTCAATATGTAGAAAAGTTAGAATTAATTAGATATTTATTTTGGAAAATGAAAATGTATTCTATATTAATCTAGGTCATTTTTTATAATTATGGAAGTGATATGTGTATTTGTAGAGTTAAACTAGGTTTTTTATCTGAATTTTGTTGCACATATTCCATCTATGTTGAATTTTGATATCAAATTTTCAATTTTCCTTAATCTTTTTGATCTATTTTAATTAATTTGACATTATTTATAAATATTTTTGAAGAATTTGTTATACAAGAACATAGTTTGTTTGGGTTAAACTTTTAAGGTACTAGTTTAATGATTTTTTAAGAAGGTAATGCAATAATGATGTTCTAATTATGTGAATGAATGTTTCAAATATCTAGGTGTTATGAAATGTCAAATGCTTTGAAATGATTATTTTTATGCTTAGGGCTTGCAGGTTGGTCTTGATGGCTCACACCATGTTGACTATTTTAAAACTCGAATTAGAACCTTAGAAATGAAGATAAAGAAAATGAAAAGGAAGTACTTCTCAACAAATGAAAAGGAAGTATTTTTCTTTTTTATTTGAAGAGATACTTTTGCAATGAATAAAAACTATATTTTCTACACATACAAAATCAATGTCTCATCAATTACATACTCTCACAGATCAAGACGATATTACTTTAAGTCAAACTTTAAGTAGCATTGAATTTTATATGGTGAAGAACATATGGCCATTAAAATAGAAGTAAACGCACTGTGATTTACTAGACAACAATGAATTCTCTCATAATCATGAATGTTCACTAAATATCAAAAGTTATTATCCACAAGTTTATTTTGTGCATTTTTGTAATCCTTTAAAAGATGAAACCAGAATCATACTATAAGAGGGTTAAGTGGAAAATGCATAAACAACTGAGAGTTTTTCAATAGAGTTAGAAATCCAAAGACCCAAAACATAAAAATGTTCAAAAACCCACTTACCAATAAGATTGAATGCACTACACAAAGAATTCAAACAACCAAATGATTAGTAAACTCAAATCAAATTAGGAATTCAATGCATACACAAACCTTACATCCCATTTGGAGGAGAAGCTTGTTGATGGATGTTGGATTGCTCAAAGCTTAGCTCCTTCATACTTGCAAAAGCTCAATGAATGACCTAGATAATGGATGAAAGATTAAATGAATGCTCAAATGCTCTCAAAACTCAAAGAAACATGATCTCAATACTCAAATTCTAGGTGATGAATATGGAGGAGTGAGGGTGGTTTTATAGATTTTCATGAATTGGATCAAGGGATGAGATTGAATCTCAATGCCCACAAAGAAGGGTTAAGATTGCACCTTAACACCCACAAAGGAGAGTGAATCAAGAAAGATGAAGGGATGAGATTAGTTCCAACTCAAAATATCTCCTCATTTGTAGGAAATTGGTTGAGATATTTGAGGGTGAAGGGTGGAGATTTGATCTCAAAATGGAGGGTTAGAAATGCTTGAGACAAGAAAAAATAAAGATATTTTTGAAAAAGGAATATTCCTTAGGAATATGCTTTGTGGAGGGAAATTAAGATAATTAAATAATTAAAAATTATTTTTAATTATGGAGGATGAGAATATGCTCTTTTTGAAAAAGAATATTCCATGGATTAAGATGAGGATTAAAAGTGGGATAATTGAATAATTAAAAATTATTCAACTAGGGGGGTGAAGGGGATAATTAGTAAATGAAATGATTAATTAATTAAATAATTCAAGATTATTTAATTAATAGAGGAAATTAGGATCAAATGATGAAAATTATGTTAAAAGGTGATTATTAATGCAAAATGGTGATAAATGATGAAAATGCACTGATTATCATGAAATGATGGAAATGATGGAAAAATACAATTTTAGGATGTGTGATACTTGTTAGACATTTTTACATGTCTACACATATCTTGACAACTTTAATAAAATAAACAACCTTACTTTGTTTAATTATTAATAAGAAAAGATAATTACTTATACAAAATTAACACACTTCCAATACCAACAAACCATAAAACAATTAATTTTTCTTATAAAACCCATCAACAACAAAATAAATTCCCTCCATTCAAACTAACTATATATAATATATAATGTTATTTAGCTGCAATTGACCTTCTTGAAGCAAGAAATGTGTGGTGTAAAGTGATGTGATTTTATTTATCCATTTATTAGTACTTGTGGTTAGCAATACTATTGCAATGAGTTTTGTTTTTCTTAGTTAATTAGTTATTAATAAGTTAGCTTTCAACCAATCAAAAACAATACTTTTTTTTGAAAAAAAATTAAATTAAATTTTGTAAAGTGAACTTGCAAAATATTTAATTTTATAAATTATAAAAATAATTTCTCATCAATATGATTGGCTAAGAAGTTGTGTGTGTTATTGGAGGATTTTTAGGAAAAGTGAAAATGAACTATTATTTTGCCTAGTTTTGAAAACTAAGAACTATTATTTTGCCTAGTTTTGAAAACTAAGAACTATTATTTTGCCTAGTTTTGAGAAGTAAGAACTATTATTTTGGCTACATTCAACCATTGTTTATATAACTTTCATCATTATTCCCCAAAACTATTATATAAATTTTATGTTTAAATAATAATTATTTAATTCTTTCATATACTTGTACTATATAATCATTTCATTTTATTTATATTTTATTTAATATAACATAATTTAAATTTATTTTTTAAAATTTATATTATATAATCAATAAATATTATTTAATATAAGTGGGTGGATGGGTGGGCTCCCCCCTCGCTCCTCACACTGGCACAGGGTGTCTAGGTGGTCGTGAGGTGGAGGACGGGACGGACGGGTGTCATGCGGACTTGGCTTGCAGCAGTCTTACCATCTGGCTAAATTTAGCGGATTGTGGATGATCATTGTAGGGTAATCGCCAGCCTTCTAATTCAATTCTATGGAGTGGGTTTGAGCCATGATGGATATTGTTATCACGAGGCTAGCTGAGGGACACATAGCGTACGGTTTTCCTTGTTATGTGCGCGGAAGTGTCGTATGGATATCACCATAACTCGCATTGATCACAGCTCTTAGTTGAAGAGACTGGGGATGCATTTCATCTCATGCGAAGGACGGTTTGCATTGCGATTAATCTGGTTCCGTATACGATGACCAAAGGATCATTATTCAGGTTTTATATTAATCTCTTGAAGTCAGTTCCTAAATATAGGTTCGGCTTCTTGGTATTTGCCTTTGTGTTTATTTTGCAGGGTGCACCGATCATATCTCAGGCAATGGAGAGACAATCAAAGTCGAAGTTCACAATTATCATCACGGCAGAAGGGCTTGAATTTTTTGGTGTCGACACTCCTGTCTCCTTAATGGCAATGGAAAGGAAAATTGCCTTCCGGGAGGTTACGGACCAGCGTCTTAAACGTATCCTGCTCGAGGACGATCCTGTTTCATTGGCAGCAGTGAAGATGGTACTCGGAAAGGGTCATTTGGAGCGAAAAGAATTTGCTCGAGACAACGCCCAAATCTCATCCAGGTTTCTCGCATCGCTCTTGGATATTGCCACTCCGAAGACAATGGCTAAAGAAATGATGGTGCGACTGTTTCGGAAGGACTTGCTCGGGGGCATTGACATGATTATGAAATCGGCTCTTTCAGGGAAGGGCATACCGCGTCCAGCGGACATTGCTTCCATGTGGGAATCGGACGATGCGGTCAAGATCTACCCTTTCCTTCTGGACCTCAAAGGCCCCGAATTATCCAGGCATCGCAAGTTGACAGAAGTGGCAGTGGAGTTTTTGAAACAGAAAGTGAAGTTAGTGCAGGTGGAAGGCACGGACTGGGTGGAGGGTTTCATCTGTTTTGCAGAGGTAAATGGTTTTTGGTGATTTGCGGGGTTTGGGTTGGTGTCCGTTTGGTTTCTTGCTTGGTTTTTCTCTGATAATTCACAGTTTAGTCGATCTGGGTAAAAGGTTTTTGTAAAATTTGTGGAAAATAGACTATACTCATATCCTGTGTTCGGTGCTTCCAATATGGAAATGGTTGAACTTTTCCGTGTTAGCTTTTTGGCTGTATGAAGGTCATCAATGTTATTATTCCTGCATAGCAGACGACTATATATTCCTCTCTTTCTATATATAAAATCATCACCTTACGTATCAAAATAAATATAAAAAAAATTATTTAATATAATATAATAAATTTATAGTGTATTATACATATTATTATGTAACATAATTATTAGATAAATTTTATAAATTTATAGAATTATCATTTTATTTTCTTTTAATTATATTATACTATCATTTGAGTTTTTTTTTTATATTTATAATATCTTTATAATACCTTTTATTCTATTAATATAGACATGCATTATCATACAATTTACATTATAATGTTAATTATTTATATAATTTTAATAAGAAATTAACATTAATGTGAAAATTTTAAATATTATGTTAATACTATAATTAACAAAATTAACATTTAGTTTTATTCGCATTAACAAAACGTACATTTATTTTTATTAAATTTAAAATACTATAAAGGCAAGTACTAGCCACTACGTCGCACTTGTTTATCAATAGGGGACTAGGTGGGATAATATAATTGTTAACCCAAATACTTTGTCATATGCCAAAATAAATCTAGGTTGGACTATTGTGGGTGGTATGAAGTATTCAATAGCAATTGTAAATTCCTCAATGTTTGCCCAAACATGTGATAAATTGAGGATTCAGATTTTGGTTGTAGAGAGTAATTCATTCAAGTCATAGTAGGATACACACTGTACTTCCATCTAAAATAAGCTAATTATATTATTATCTCTAAATCATTAGGTCTGTAGAAGTCTAATTCATTTTACTGATTGGTGTAGCAAGTGTAATACAATCTATTGTTATGTATCCATTTACCTCTTAAATAATACTTTGACAATGAAAGCTCAAACAACTTATGTAGGTTTGGAAATTTTGAACAAGTAGTTTATAAATATATAATTAAAGAATGGATATATAGATAAGGTTTTTTAATTTTTAACTAAATATATTATAAATACCTTTTTATAATTGAACTCAAAAGTAGATTGTGTAGTATTTTGGCAATATTTTATGAATTTGATTATGCAATATCTTTTCTTTATTTTTTTTCTAATAGAAAATCCAATGTAATATTTAGCTTGGAATGAACTAATCTTGTGTTCAAGTTCATTGGACTTAATAGCCCATGATAAAATGATGATCATGTGGTAGCCATGTTGTGTTCACACAAACAAGCCTCAAGTACTACAAATTAATACTTAGCACTAGATACAAAATTAGACACAACAGCTAGAGAAGAATACTAGTAGGAAAACAAATAAGAAACATAGATATTATCCTTTAGAAAAATGTAACAAAACATAGAGTAAAATCCATGGTAAGTTGTTCCAAATAATACAACAAATATCTCTAAATTTCGAGGAAAAAACACTTTATAGAGTCTCTACCCCACCCAATCTAATCCACATGAGTTCAAATTTATAGCCAAAAGGCATTAGCAAGTAAAACATGAGACTTCTACTCTCTAAATCTAAAAAAAATTGTTCCTCTTATCCCTCGAAAAGACAAAGCAATTACACACAACTGTCATTATTAGAATTGGTAAAATTCCCTCAATTTTTACCACTACACAAACACTACTAATTCCTCAAAGAGTGGCTCACCATGTGTTCCTTGGTGCATGTTAAATTCAACTTAGTGAATTTAAAAACTTATAAACACCAAAATATTATTTTGAAATCAACTCGTGTTGAATCTAAAATGTCATAAACCAAACAAAAAATAGAGAATTGAAATTGGTGTATATACAAACAATAAGATACATATTTATTATATTCTCATATTTATGAAATGTAAGATTTTGAATTGAAAAGACCATCTTTTGTATTAGGTGCCTTGCGTTGGAGATGTTCATTAAACCAACAACTCACATACCCATCATAATAATTACCTATTAAAGGAGGACTAATATTACCTTAACATGTGCATCATAAATTCAAAAAGATTTTAAATCACACGTATGTTCGATACCCATCATCAATTCTTCTGATATGTCCTATAGGTGACACCCAAATTGTAAGTACCATAGTCTTTGCTAAATATCTTATTAAAGCCACAAAGGCTTATATACTTCTTGTTGTTTATTTGTGCAACAATAGTACATGCTATCATTTACACATTATAAATACGATAAACATTATAAGGGAGACATATGCTTCTTTAACCAAATTTATAAAATACTACAAGGACTTGAAAAATATACAATATGTGGATTCTTATGAATGCCAACTTAAGAAGGAAGCACTCCCATCTAGTTCAAAAACAAAGAAATAATGGATATTGTTGTTCAATAAGCAAAATCTCTACTATTAATAGATCTTCCCATACAAAGGAAATCATTGTTTATATAATAAAAAAAGGCAAAAAAGAAATCATACATAGATGACCAAATGGTTTTCATATTTGACAACATTTCAATCATATATCCTCATCATTGTTAAAAAAAAAACAAAATCACAACTAATATCAATTTCTCCTCACTTCAAAGAACAAAATCGCCCTGCCAGCATTTGGTAGGAACTTCATAGCAACATGGCCTTGTTTTAAAAGTCCAATAGAATATAAGAGAAGTAAGATGGGAAAATGTCATATTACCATTGAAGATAGTGCATTATATAAGGTATAAAAAGGGAAGTAGTCAAATATTTTGAAATTTAGATAAGGTCTTAGGACTTCATTGCAAGGGTGATGGTGGCACTTTTTACTATTAGGAGAGATTTATTGTAAGGGTGTATTATCAATCAAATTTAACATTCATTTTCTTACCTTTAATTATGGCCACACATGTATTAAATATTGTTTATATTTTTTGGGTCATTTGTGCTATACCTAGCACGAGTTTCAAAGCTCTTGAAGACTCGCATGCAACATCTAATGGCTAGAGTATAAAAAAAAGTCATATTGGAGGTAGGTGTTATTTTATCATCTTGAGTTAACTTCTCACTCAAAGATGATACACCACATGAAAAACAACAAGGATTTCATCTTGAGTCCCTTCACGGAGCAAGTGAGGGCATGGAAATTGTTTTTGGTGTGGAGATGATTGAGTTTATCTCGATTTGCAAATTTGGAGAGTGGTACCTATGGATAATTGAGTTTTTCTCAATCCATAATTTTGCAGGATATGTTACTGTGGATAATTGAGTGAGTCTCAATTCACAGTCGATTGGTGTTTTTTGTGGATAATGAAGTTTGTCTTGATTCACAGGTATTGTTGGATAATCAAGACATTTGCTTGAATATGATTAGTTTAGGGTGTTCTAAAGAGATTCGGTAGTTAGCTAGGACATTTTCCTAGACATGAGCAATTTAGGGTGTTTTATGAAGACTTGGTGGATGATGCTTTTTCAAATTTCCAATTGGGTTGCTACATCCAATCCATGTTGCAATGTTTTGTGTTGGAAATATTAAGGTTTACATATTTTAATAAAGAAATTAGTTTTATATTTGATTAATAATTAGTTGGTAGTTGATTCTCATAAGTAGTTTAGGAAGTTTGGGGGAAGTTGCAAAAATGAAATGCTTTATAAGCATTTGAACAATGCATTGTAAAATATGGAAGAATTCAATAATATATTATTCATTTTTTTTTTTTTTCAACAATGGTTTAATCAGATTTTTCTTTGTGTGTGCTCACCATTTCAACATACATACCCATTACATATTGGTCCAAATCTTAGTTGTGACAAGACATATTCTATAACAATTTGACATGAAGTTGGCATTAAAACACTCCTCAAACAAAGGGTGGAACTTGTATCATCGTACACCTTGCCATTGTCAAATCATTGCACTTTTCTACATCAAGTTAAAATCAAGTGCCTTTGGGGGATGCAACAAACATCAACCCCAAGTATGACTATTACTAAATGTCAACATTCCTTGTTCCCAAATTTATCAAATAAAAAATAATAGCCATCTTCTTTAACATCATGTTGCTTATATTATGGTCTCATTACACTCACCAATTTTTTCTTACTTCGGTCGTTGGTTTAAACAATGTGTCAATATTATAGTTTGACTTCATCAATCATGCCTAAATTAATATTTTTAACTATCCTTTTTGTGGCCCTAATAAAACCACTTTGGTGAGAAAACTATTTGTTTTTATTAAGGTAAGAAGGGATTTTAAAAGGGCCCAAACCTTTTGTACAAAAAGACCATAAAAAGAACAAAGTAAGCAAGAAACTAGACGCCTTTACAAAGCCACCATAAGGCAAGGAAAAACATGCCCAAGCTGGCCAAATATAGGAGAGAAACAACACAACAAAAAGAGAGGAACAACAACAAACAAGTGAAAGAGTTGGAACCCCCCCAAGGTCCATCTTAGACAATATCAGGCCTAGAACGGGTTGGCCTCTTTCCCAACACTCGAACAAGAATTTGGGAAAGTGATATAGGAAGACCTTTCTTCCTCCTTACAATAGTTCAAGAGACATTAGCATTCAAATTCTCAAAATAAGGGGAAGCATGGGGGGATTCCCCCATGGAGAGCCCATCAACACATGAGGAGAGAACCATAGAATGGTGAGGTGAAGGGTGGTCATCCACCACATGAGTATTTTGGAGCTGGTTCAAAGCCGAGGGGAAATTGGTCTATGAGGTCAAGGTAAGAGGTCCTCAATAAAATTTGAGGGACACATCAAAGCTATGTCAGAAACAAGACTTGTCCTCTTCTTGAGAGGAGTCATTGGATAGAGAATTAGGAGCATGAATAGTTAATTTAATTTTGTGAGGATCTTTCCACCATGTAGCAAATCCCTTGCAACATGAGAGAGGTCAATCTGTAGCTAGGTGACCAAAGGAGAAGCATCAACAACATCTAAAGGGGAGGCCCTCATAATTAAGAAGTTGAGTCCAAGGCCTATCCCCAACCATCAAAACCACATCCTCATGAAGAGACTTGGAGATGTCAATATCCACCAAAATTTGAGAGAAAGTATAATTTCCCATGTAGGAATTGCAATTGTCAACTTTCAAGAACAACCAATAGATTTTATTATGTCCTCATAACATGAAGCCTCGCAAAACTACAAGGAGATTTGGAAGTCTAACCCACGTCGAATGCACATTTAGTGGCTCGGTAAGAGGGTTAAAGGAGGTTATTCAAGGCTTAATGGAGAGGGAGTACTCCTCCAAGCCCACAACTTGCTCAACACCAAAATTTTATCCTCATAATAGGCAAAAGAGGCAATGAAAAACCTTTAGCACAAGGGAAGAATTGAATCTTACTTGCCACAAGAGGCCTCCAAGAATCCAACACCCACTTGTGAAGATCAAGAAGAGAAGGCCAAATATTGAAGAATTTGCACACCATGCCCCTATGTTGGTAGAAGTCATCATTTTCCACCACATCCTAGTCATAACCACCATTGTGAATGATTTGGAACAACAAAGAAGACAAGATTTTTCCCTCGCGACAAGTGGCACCAAAACCAACTGCCTAAGCAAAGTTATGTCCAACAACAGAAACAAGCATCAGAGAGGAACACTAGCAACAAAAAGCTTTGCCACACCATTGAGAGTGATAGTAGAGGAACCAAGTAAAGGGTCACAAATAACCCCAATACCACCAATTTTAGGAGGTGAACAAACCCTAGGCTCAAGCACAACACTAGCACCATCACCAATAGCAAGGTCGAAAACAATAGGCAATGCACCCAAAGTAGATGGTGCAGTAACAATAGCAACAAATAAACCCTTGATAGGCGACATCATAGCCACAATAGACCACACACTAACAACAAAAGAAATAATAACAACAAATGATCTCGTGACAAACAGTGCACCAAAAATAGGATGCACACCTACGACAAGAAAAACAGTAGTAGCAGACAACACAAAGACAAATGGCGCACCGACAACAAACAAAAAGAAATCATGAATCCCTGCAACAAATAGCGAATGTGCAATAATAGGAGTGAGACAACCCATTTTAAAAAAATCATAAACTATAATTCTATAAGTTAAAGGGGCCTCTCCCAACACATTCAAACAAAGCAAGCATTAGGCAATTAAATTAAGAGAAAGAAAGAATTGTCAAAAGATCTAAACTAATATCCTCCAGTGAAGGTCCAATCAAGCAAGAATCATCATAAGTCATAAACTAACACATTGGAAAGATGTTATAGAGTCCTTCGAAAAGACTTTCAAAAAAAGCAAGCATTAGACAATGAAATTCAAAGGAAGAAAGAATTATTAGATCTAAACTAATATCCTTCAATGAAGGTCCAATCAAGCAAGAATTATCATGTAAGGCATGAACTAATGCATTGGAAAGATGTTATAGAGGCCTTTGAAAAGACCTTCAAATCAAATGTAGTAGTCTTCATTGTAATATCAAGTGATTTTGACAACATTGCATTCTATAATTTAATGGGCCTTGCACATACTCATGAAATTCAAACAAAGCAAGAATTAGGCAATGAAATTCAAAGAGATAAAGAATTATCAAAAGATCTAGACTAATATCCTCCATTGAAGGTCCAATAAAACAAGAATTATCAAAAGACATAAACTAATGCATTAGAAAGATGTTATAGAGACCTTCGAAAAGACACTTAAATCAAATGTCATCTTCACTGTAATACAAAGTGATTTTGATAGTGTAGACACGTAAAATATACTGATTGACATCGTGCATCTGATCCTGACTTACTAACATCGTTTCTCCCTAAATCATCCCTCGGTCTAACTATTTAATCAAATTCCCCTTATCTGATTAAATTCATCAATTTTCATCCCTTAATTGAATAAATCATTTTATCTTAAGTCAATTTCTTTTGTTAATTAAATCATTCCATCTTATCTAATTATCCCTATTTAATTAAATAATCAATTTATTTGATTAAATCTCTAAAGTTTGTCCATTAAATTAAATAAATTAAAACCTTATTTGATTTAATCTAACACCATCCATTTTAATTAAATAAATCAAAATATTTATTTAATTAGCCTCTTATCATATTCCTCTCTTATTTAATTTAAATAAATCCATAAATTTGAGTCAAACAAGGTCACATCATCTAATCTCCTATTAAATTAATTAACCCTTGATTAATCTCACATGTCACATCCTCTAGATAATGCAAGTTGAACATGAAAATAGATTTAATTCATTTATTAAATCTCTATTTTCCTCACAAGGCATCTTTTGGAATATTCTCTCAATTTGAATTCAAAAATTCCAAGTCAACATGTACATCCAACAAGGCATTTAAAATCTCTTACATGTCCTTTGCCTTGAGCCAAGTGGCATTTATTGCATTTTCCCTTCCCTCTTGCATGTCATTTCAACAAATTTGAAATTCAAATATTTGCATTTATTGGCACAAACCCCAAATCTTGCACATCCATCATCCATTCATAGCTTGACAAATGGCACCATATCATTGGATGAATGTTAGTCCCGCATTGCTCAAATTTTGGCATTCATCCATCTTGAAATCCTATAAATAAGGGGCTCATGTCCTCATTTCATCATCCACAAACATTGCAAAGTTATTATGCTAAAATATTTAGCCATTTCCATCCATCATTGAATTCTTAGCTAGGTTTTTTGCAGATTTGGCTTGGAGTTCTCACCTTTCATCAAAGTGGATCAATATCATCTTCAACATATCAAGATTTCATCATAGGAATTGGGAAAGGGCTAATTTTCACATCAAATTGGCACCAATTCCCCCATGGGATCATGAGTTTGCACATCAAATTAGGATTTAATTTTTGTTTTATCTATTTCATTGTGTTTTTTGTTATGTTCATTCCTAGTTTGAGGTTGTAAATGGATTTCATGGGGAATCCTTGTTTTAGCTTGCAATTCCTTGTTTAACTTGTTTACTCATGTTGTTTTGCAGGTACTAGGAAAAGGGTTCGCACAGATAGTATGCATATTTTTGGAACAATGGAGTTTCTCTTATGCTGTTTAATCAATATGTGGCATTAAGTAATTTGCAAGTGGAGTTGCTATTAGTTTTTTAGAACAATGATACTTGTAGGTCCAACCTTTAGGCACTACTACATTTTAGGGAATAGTATAAACAATCATCTATCTATATACACACTCCTCTTACGTTCTACACATTAGAAGTCATGACAATTGTCATTAATGTAATGCATTACAACTAAACACAATAAAGTTAAAGGAGAGCCCTCAAATAGGAGCATATTCCATGACTTTTCAACCTCTAAAAGATATTGCATGATCTAAAAAAACACATCAATTCTGATATGCTTATCACTATATCCCCTTTTCAAGATACTTTAGGGTGCACAAGGTATGTTGATGTAAACATCACCAAAGTGCAATGCTAAACTAACTAATTCAATGTACAAGCAACAAGTTAAAATATTTAGTACTTAACAACGCATCCCAAAAGATGAATTCCAACACAAGCATGTCCTCTAATAAACCCAATTTGCCCCACCTACATAAATAGTCATTAAAATCACTAGAACTTGGTCGACTTTATAGAGGAGCCATGGAACATACAAGCATTTTTCAGACTAAGATAACATTTGAAGTATGGGGATGTACCAGTCAGGAGACCCAAATTTGAAATAACAGATGATTTATGCATGTAGAGTCAAGTATTAAAATTCTTTAGATTTGGGTTCAAAAACCCATCATTAGAATGTTTTTTTTTTATCAGCAAGAGGCAAAGTCAAATTTTATTAATATATCTAATATCAAAGGATCTTACATCTTATATTATAAGATAATCATTATAAGCTTATACTCCAAACCAAAACAACAACTGTTCTTGACAGGATATAAACATTTGAAAGAGCTCTAGTAGACATAATTAAGTCCCAACTAGTATTGTAGCCAGATTAACAAATTGTCTCTTGCAAAAATGGCCCCAATAACAAAGGACCTTGATCATCTAACATAGCTTTACTGCCACCACCTCACCTCTTTACCTCTGCTGCAAGCTTCGATAACTCATCTGCTTCCAAATTTGCCTCCCTATATACATGATTAATAGTAAAACAATCAAAATAATCAAGAATTGTCAGTATCCTTTCCAGTAGGGCTTTAAGTCTCCAGCTAGGTGTTTCAGACATTCTCAATATGTAAATAAATCACAAGAGTAGTAGTATAACAACATAATAAATGTCATTAAAGCATTATAAAATTTATATCAACAATCTCAAACATCAATAAAACAATGGTCTATCAATATCCAAATGTCTCTTAGTCTCACACCTCATTTGAGTGAGAATACCAATGTCAAAAATCCTCACATGCTAAAGTGTAAGCTCTGTCATTATTAAAATGGTGGTGTGAGTAGCATAAATACCTGCTACCACGAGTGGGAGATCCCATTTCCTAGGGACAAGTAGACATTTAGAATGCCTGTCACCCTTGTAATTCTTAATATAACTAAAATTTGTTTCAAATTTCCTTGTGCAATAATGTGAGTGTGTCCTTAGACTAGGGTGGTGGCTTTTAGAGGGAACAGGCACACTATTAGTGATATGTTTTCTTGTCATTAACATTTGTTGTGAGGCTATTTCTAAGCCTAGAATGGTGAAGGTCTATTTCTTTAGCTATGTGTTTATGAGAAGCAATAAAAGCAAGGCTTGTTTAGCAAGAGTGTTAGCTCACTATTCAATTCTCTACACATGTCAGATTTGATGGCTTTGGAATCTTTTGAGCTTGTTGTGGGCACCAACTAAGAATATGCTTAAGCTTTCAATTACTAATACTGGGTTTGTGCCCTTGTGCGATTCTAAAAAAAATGAGTTTTTTTATGTTTTTTTTAAATGCTGGAAGTTCCTTGTCTACGAGGGATGGCTAGTTGTCCCCGGTATGATGAAGGATTTTTCCTACGTCCCCCAAACATATCGGGGATAAGGAGTTGTCCGCAAACAGTCAAGGACGTTTCTTGTCATTTCCTGCTCTTTGGCTTGTTTTGGGGATAGCAAGGGGACATCCCCTTTGTGTCTCCTCGTCCTAGGGATCAGTAGGGACAAGGACAATGCAGTTTGAGACAGGGGACGTGTCCCTATGTAACACAAAGAAAAAAAAGCAGAAGACCTTTCATGTAGAAGAGTTCTTCCATCAAACAGAATCACATTAGTGTCTCAAAAGTGCTTTCAAGAAAACCAAGAATGACAGACACCAATGATGATCACGAGATTTACATCAAATTATTTTGAATATGTTACATGACATTTCAGGGACGACAGTATGTGTTTCTGGGACAGTAGTTGATAGGAATAGAATATATATATAGAGAGGATCAACATCACCTCCTCATCAATCTATCTAGCATATTTAGGATCAATAGATCCTAACATGCAGCTTAGTCTATTGATATTCAAGAGTCTGCCAATCTTGGAGTTGCAAGGCACTAAGAAATGCAATTAGTTTTTTTACTTGTCTAAAGGTAAATCTATTCCTCTCGACTAAGTGGACTAAACTATATATGGACCAATTATTTTCTGTAGCAAAAGAACTAGCAACTTGTCAAAGTAGGTGAATAGCAAGCTGCCTCAATTCTGGTGTTTCCTTCACATGTCATGTCCTCCATCCAATTGAATCTTTTTAAATAAGAATGACTATACATCCTAGCCTCTAGTTTGTTGGATCTAGGACCCCAAATATTGACAATATCAAATCATTGCTCATGAACTATGGCTACATCCTCAATTCTTTAGGCCTTCATATACACCTCTTTTACTTCATTATCATTAGATGGAGGACCTCTATTAGGTCTAGGAGCATATCACTTGGGGTTAATAGAATAGACAACCATATAAGTGTTCATTTTGTTCCACCTCTTTGTGACAAAACTATTTGTTACAAATTACTTGTCTCATTTGGTCAAACCCATCAAATGTCTCATAAACCTCTCCAAGGATATGTAACTTGGATAGTGACTCAATTCATTCTCACAAAAATGATCAATAACTCAATAACTCATAAGCATGGAATATAAATGAAATAACTTCATTAAATAAATTTCATAACACATGATCATATGTGTAGTGCATAATCCAAGTAAAGCACATAATATTTGATATACAAAATACAATTTAGGCTCTCATGCCATGTAAGCAACTAAAAATACAATCCAAAAGTACAAATACATATAATGATACAAAATAATGTGAGGACATATACAATAAAGTCTTTGACTGCCACTGCCATAGTCATCCGCAAGTCAAGAGACGAGAACATGGCCCAGATGCTTTTCCACCCAACCACGAAGCTTACACTTCTCTGGAATTCTTCTTAATGTGAAGAATACCTAAACTTACACGAAGTACCTAGCAACCTAGAATTAAAAAGCAAGAGGGAATCCTAGTGCAAACCTAATGTATATACATGCATTGCTAACATGAACATGCAATGTCCCACAAACAAGATATGGCAAAGAAATATATAAATAATTTTGGTAGGTAAATTCCATCTATTACAATGAACACACGGCTTTAATCAAAACGAAGTATCTAGTAGATCCCAAAAAGAGTATCGACTTTCTCTGTTAACTCATATTCGACACCCTATCCCAGAAGGTAAACCTAATACACACATAGAAGACAATAACATGCATCATGCTCATGAAAATAAATATTTTATGCAAATGTTCAATTGTATACTTTTCATTGTTTTAACTTTTCAGGTCTAATAATAGTGAAGTAATCATTGACATGTAATTCATTTCCTTACTTGCAACTAGTTTTAACATGCATTGATCCTTTAATATTTTCTTTCTACTTCATGCAAATTAGGGTTCATGCATTAATATTTTTATGTCAAGTAATTCTAAATATAATTGAAAATGTGAAACTATTTCCATTGTATGCATTAATTGATTAACTTCCATGTCTTGCAAGTTACTTCATGAAAAACTCAGTTGTCATTACATACACAACTCTATCATATGTAAATATACCTATGTTTACATGTATGTATGTATGTATGTATAAAATTCATGAGATGAACTTCACCTTTTTTTCACCTTCATATTCTCTTCTATGCTTAGGATAATAATTTCCTTCCAATCGTGGAATGCAAAAATGGTCCCCTCCATTCCTTTTATTATAAACTTACTATTTTTTCATGTCAAAAGTTTGACTTCAATTCTTTTAATTTTTAGAGCCCTTGTTTTATTCTCCTTTTTGCATGTCCTCATGTAATTATTTTATTTTATTTAAAAGTTCTATAATTTAAGTTTTCTTCATTTAGTTTATTTTTTTTAGTTTACTAACAATCATGCAATTTATTTAATTATTTATATATATATATTTTTTATTTACTAGTTTTTTTACTTTATTTATTTATATAAATAATAACCATAAATTATTATTAAATATATATAAATATAATTCAATAGATAATTATTATTTTTCTTTAATAATAGTTATACATATTTATATATTAATAATAATACTTTTATTATATTATAATTAATTTATGTAAATATAATTTGTAATTTATTACAAAATAAAATCTTTTAAATTTTTTAATTACTTTTATTTTTACAAACATAAATAAAAATTATATGAAATAATTTAACTTCCACGATATAATAAAACGTACTCATTAAGCACAATAATATCTTAATCATAATTAACATAATGCAATCATACAATGCAAAAGGATGCAGTTACGTGAGTGTGTGAATGTTTCCGTATCCCATCCTACTATTCATTTATCAAGCAGCTAGGATACCCCTACCTCAACTATGTTCTTGCCTTTGACAACTACCTGCTCACATTTTTGTGCTCAGTCGTATATTAATAGGTTAGTCCTTAAAAACCATAGTCGAAGCACATACAAGAAATTAAGCTTATAATCACAACATGACATTTATTTTGATTTTATTTTAAATGCATCTAGATTAACCATCAAATTTAGCAATCACGCCCATGTAGATACCAGATAATCAAACAATCATAATCAATGTCCAATAGTATCATCAATATAGTGAAAAAAAAATGTAGCATAGGATCGAGGTGTGACATCCTTCCCCACTAAGAAAAGACATCATTCCAATGTCTTATTACACACACTGAAACAATAATGTATCTCACTAAAGCAATCAAAGTATCACACTATGCTAATAAAGCATCACGCTGAAGTAAATAAAAGCATTTCAAACTAAGTAATCAAATTAGAAAAATGAACAATCAATATCCTCAGCATTCTCCATGTGGTACTATCCTCAAAATATTGGTCCCACTGGACCTTATACTGCATAATCTCCTTATTACACAACTTAATGTTGCACCATCCCAGAATTTGAGTGGGCTCCACCAGCACCACTCATGGATCTTGTACCTATAAAGCATGCCAATAAAGTATATGGATAGCATTAAGATGATATGTTTTGAGCATAGACACATGAAATACATTATGGATTCAAACAAGAGCAGTTGGTAGAGCGAGTCTATAAGCAATTGGGTTGATCACTTCCAACACTTCAAACAAACCCACAAATATTGGAGCAAGTTTGGATGATTTTCCAAACGATATGGAACTCTTATGTCTTTTGACCCTCAAAAATACTTTGTCCCCTACTAAAAACTATCTGAAAGTATTATTCTTGTTCACATAACTCTTCCCCCCATTTGTTACTTCCTTCAATCTTTCATTTATCATACTCATTTGATCATCCATCTCTTTAAGCATATTTGGACCTGTCACAATCATGTCTTCCACCTTATCCCAACTGAAAGGTACAATAGTTTCACCCATAAAGAGCTTCAAAAGTTGTCATCCCCAAAGATGCATGGTGGGAGTTATTATATGCAAACTCCAGCAATGGAAGATACTCTTCACATTTGTACTGTCAATCCTTACAGTACATCCTAAGGAGGTTTTGGACTACTTGGTTCAGTCTCTCTGTTTTCCCATCTATTTGAAGATGGTAAGCTCAACTGAAACTCAACTCCATTCCTAATGTTGCATTTAGTGTGGTCCAAAATCTAGATGTCATGTAAGTATCTCAATCTGATATGATCGTCTCAGGTACTCTATGTAAATGAAGGATCTCTTGGACAAACCTCTTAGTCAAAGTCAAAGATACATCCTTAAGATTCCTTGCAATGAAGTGTCCTACTTTGGTCAACTTATCCACAACTACCAAAATGATATCATGTTCTTAGACATAGGCAACCCTTGAATGAAGTCCATGCTAATCACTTGCCACTTATACTCAGGTATGTCATGTGGGTACAAAAGCCCTATTGGATGCACATGTTTAGCCTTGACCTGCTAGCACTCCAAGAATTGAGCCACAAATTCAATTACATCCTTTTTGAGTCTTGGCCAAAAATATGGAAACCTCAATTTTGCTACCATCTTGGTTACTCTAGGGTGCCCTAAATAAGGTGTGTTGTGAATTTCCTCTAAGATCAATTTCCTCAAATCCCCTGAATCTAGGATGTACATTCTTGGTATCTCAAAATTCCATCTGATTCAAACACATAACCTTTGAAACGATGGTTTGTGGGATTCTCCTCTAAGACTTGCTTCACTCTAGAATAGTGCTCATCTCCTAGTAGATTTTGTATTACTTGTTTCAAATTGTACCTTGATGTAGTTACGGTTGCTATATGCCTTTTTCTACTAAGTGCATCAACCACTCTATTTTCTTTCCCCTTGATATACTCAATGCCAAAGTCATACTCATTGAGAAACTCCAACCATCTCCTTTGACGAGCATTGATATTGGGTTGTGTAAAAATGTACCTGAGTCCCAAGTGGTCAGACTTTAACTCAAATGACTTCCCCAAAAGGTAATGTCTCCACAATTTTCTTTTTCCTTGCCCATTTGTTGCCCTAAACAAGAAATTATTGAGATGCGCCTCCTTTTTCTTTTTTACCTTCTTGTTCTCTACTATGCTCGAGATAATAATTTCCTTCCAATCATAGTATGTAAAAATGGTTCATTCCATTTCTTATATTATCAACTTACTATTTTCATGTCAAAAGTTTGGCTTCAAATCTTTTTATTTTTGAGCCCTTACTTTATTCTTCTTTTTGCATGTCTTAAATAGGTTCCATAAGTTAGATATTCCATAGCTGCATAGATTTCACACATGTTGGCCATGGATTGCTAGACTCTTCATGATGGGTCAGGCTCCCTTTCGTGGGGTAGCATGGGGAAGCCTATGGCTTCGTGGCAGGGCGGAAATCACCCCGATGATGCTTTCTCTCCCTTTACCCTCTTCTACTTCAGATTAAGGAGAAAGGACATAAGAGGTTTATCTTAAATTCTTTATTTCAATTTAAAATTTAACTTCATTTTGTTATTGGATAAGAAGTATATGATTCTTATTAAATTTTGAATTCTAATTCAAGTATGATACTAAATATGAGATGTGTGATTCATATTTCAG
>VDFB02261414.1:0-14239 GCA_007258455.2 Sequoia sempervirens | reverse complement strand
GATAACTAAGAGGAATGTCTAGCAGTGTAGTTGCCTTCAGCATAAGTATTGAACTATCTCAGCAACTCTGAGTAAATGAAGATGTTTTGGTATGACTCAAGCTGTCATCGAGAGGTCTCCCCAACATTAGTATGCTATAGTGACCCTCATAAGATAGAAGGGTGCATCGGCAAGAGAAACATTATGTCATAGCGACATCACAAGGGATTTCTATCAAAGGCTCATCGGTGTGAGATTGATACTGTCTTGGCAACTTGGAAATGGAAAAGGCTTTCAGCATAGGTTTTGAATTGTCATGGTGACAATGTGTATCAAAGTGACTCTCGAAAAAACATTATGAAGTCTACAAGAGGTCTCTCTGATATCGTTTGATCACAACGATAGTGAATGAAAAGCTTTCGGCGAAAGGATGGTAAAGTCTTAGTGACTTAGAGTGGATAAAGTCTTTTAGTGAAACTTAATGTATTCTATGAAATTTCTTCCTGAAAGTTGAAGGTTACAGCAACTCTCAAGAGTAAAAAGGGCTTTCGGTGTGACTTAGTGTGCTCTACGAGAGGTCTCCCCGAGAGTGATAAGTCATGGCGACTATGAACGAAACAAAAGAACATCGATGAGAGATATCTTTGTGTCTCAACGAAAGCTCGTAAAGATAAACATTTCGATATAATAGTTTATAGTCTGTGAGATGTCTCACCAACTTCACAGAGTCTTAGCGATATCTATGGGGATGACTAACTGCGTTATAAATTTCCTTCGGCAGAACTATATGGTTGTCTCAGTGAATAGTTACGAAGACTCAAAACTTTGTGGTCATCATCATGGATTGGCATCAAATCTCATAATTGTTGCATAACAGGATATTCATCAAGTTTATTTTTGAGCAGTTGCATTTTTTGATTTAATGGATTTTTCTAAGTATAGTTGCATGCAGACATCTTTGGTTGGTATCAAATCTATGGCAAGATATTCTCTGAGATTTTAGAGGTTATGATTTTCTGTTAGTGGGAAACCATGGCTTTGATGAAAATCTTTCAGTTACAATTTGAAATCTCCTGACTCAGCGCAGAAGTTAAAGCTCTATGGATAGGCATTACTCTGATTTTTACCATAATCTACGGATCATCATTATCAACTTCATATTCTAAAATAGCGAAGAGAGTTTGAATCTTGTGAAAAATGCTTGTTGAAGATTTCTTGATAACAAACATACTTGAAATGTATATAAAACCAAGTTGAAAGCGTGAAAGTGCTCTTGATGCGTAATTAGGAGATAGTTATTTTGGTAGGTATCAAGTGATGTATTGGAAAAACTCTATAATAATACAAGGTTGGATTCCTAAAAGTATTAGGCAGTGTTATGAACTTAGCGTAAGCAGTGATCCTCGTTATATTAGTTGTGAATAAATCGAGTAAGGGTTAGTGCTCCTTGAGATTGGTGTCTCTCTAAATGAGGGGTTGGTGCTCCTTGAGTTGGTGCTCAGAAATTTAGCCTATAAGGCATTGTTAAAAGTGGTTTTGAAGATTAAGCCCATAAGGCAGTTTAGGAGTGGTTTTTCTACCCCAGGAGGGTTTTCCACTCGACAAATATTTTGTCTCATTGTTCTTATGTGTGCTCTCTATTTTTCTGTGTTGTAGTTTCAGTTCACTGTTGGGTTTATTACTGTTCTCAATTCTATTTATGAATAAGTTACATTTCAACTCATGAATCGTTAATGAGTAATATTCAGATCAAATCTGAGCTATGTTTTTAGCAAATGCAAGATATCTCACTCAAATCATATTGTCATAAGTTGTCTAATAGACTGAGTTAATGTTGTCATATCTTTGTGCTTGTAAATGTGATTACTCTACTCTATTGTTGAAAGAAAAGGAAATCAGATTGTAAAATCTTGGTCAAAGTTGAAAAAGTGTAGACATTGATTCACCCCCCCCTCTCAGTGTCTGTCCATAACTCCAATACCTTTTATATTTTTGATAGGACAAATATATAATGTGAACAACTTCAATGCATATAAATAGCTATCCCAATAGTTGTTTACATAAGAATAGTATTTTTCCACATAACAACAACATTGTTTAGAGGAGCACCTTATTTTATAAATGACACACTTATATTAGGTAGTTATGGTATTTTATATGAAGCAAAAAATATGTATTTCTCTTGTTAATGAATGTATTTATGATTTTTTAATATGAAATTTATAAGCTCTTGGGTGATCATGTAAGGGCTCAACTTGACCAACATTTGGTCATTTGCATATGGAATAATTATTAACAATATTAAATATAAATATATTGTAAGACTAAATCTTGTTGTCACAAGTACTATACTTACTATTAACAACATTTAGTATAAATATATTATACTCGACTAAAGCTTGTTGTCACAAGTACTATACTAACAATAGACTTCGACCAACTATTTTCCCCTCTCCTCTACAGCTAAAACAATAATCTAGATAAAAGAATCCAAAACATATGAGAAAAATGTAAATTTTAGGGATTACAATTTTCACCTTTACTATATGAATAAGAGTTTAAAAATTGCCTTTTGATTTTCAATATTGATTGGACAATTGTGGACATTGTAAATGTTACACTAGCATAGCATCTAGTTGTGTAATGGGATATTGTTAGTGTTAGTGCAAATAGAATTAAGTTTATGAAAACAATTTAAAGGTGTGTAGTCTAAATGAGCTATTTGAGGAGGTAAGATTTTACAAAATAGTTGGTTTGTTGATCAAGATTCATAAAAGAAAAGTCGACATATTGTGTTAAGGATGCAACTCTTTATTCCTTAAACTGCTTGATCTCTAAACATCATTAAAATTACAGACATATGATTTCCACAATCCATAATGTTGTTGTGCATAGCTTCTAGTTTTGACTACATAAATTTATTTCCTTCATGTTTCAGAACAAACTACATGATCCATCATTACATATAATAGAACTAGCACTTGCACCTATAGAAGGTTCAAGGATTACACCGATAGAAAAATATATGTATGTTAATATGTTAGAGAGAATGTGTTTGTGCATGGATGCACTACAAATTCTGATTATGAAATATTTGTGGATAGATTTAAAACATAATGCAATGCAAATGAAAAAAGAAAGTTGTCATGAAACTGACAAAAAACACTACAAATAGAAATAAAATGTTCTCATCCAAGTATCAAATCAATATCTATCTAGCTTGTATGTGATAAGTGAGATTTTGGAGTCTTCTACCTAATATTTTGGAGGCTTTTACCATTGAATGGTAGTTGGTTTACCATTAAACAATAGGTGATACTTGTTTTGCGATGACTCAACAGTGGTTTGTAGGCATGAAACTTGTTTCAGGCTCAAATCTCACACTATATGTAGCCTAACGGCTAAAAATCATTTCCCCAACTTGCTTATTCATTCAACACCTAAATAATTTTTTATTTAATTAGTTCCCACATCTAATTCTAATGATTATGAATTATATTCCACAAACCTTTGTCCTACATGGTAGGAAAATGATGTCGGATTAGATAAGGTGAGGAAGAAATTGGATATATTGGCAGGGCTCGGGTAAGATGACACATGCAGCGTTTTAAGAGCTCTTCATTGATGAAGATAGACTTTATTCTAATAGCCCAGTGATCTTGTATGTTTTTACCTTCTATTTGCATTTGCCTACTCTTATTTTTGATATGTAATACCAAGAAGAATCTCCTAATAGTTGCATAAATTTGTATGGATGGCCTTGACAACTTGAATTGGGCTCCTACAATTGCAAATGCTAAATAGAAAGAAAACAATGCTAAGGGTAGTAATTTTTTAAGACTTGAGCAACAATTTATACAAAAACTTCAACGTAAGGGTGTAAATGCAAAAATGTACTACAGAAAAGGAGAGTTTCTCTTAAATTGTATGGAAGGAAAAATTAGAAAAAGAATGTTTATTTTATTACCAAATAAATATGGTTTGACCACTAACCCTTTAAATAAAAGTAAGCTTGGATAATCTAAGTTCATGCATTGAGCAAGACATTAGAAACTAACAAAGAAAAACATTAAATAACACCAATTTTTATCTGCAGCCATTAGATTAAACAATTTTTAAATAGTTTCTTTCAAATCCAATGAATGGGGCAACATTGGTGTAAATTAACATAATATTGGTTTTCCAACAAAAAGGTTAATTTACTTGGTAAATTATTCAAAATGAAATTTTTGGCTTGGCATATTTAACATCTCAACTATTGTATTGAAATTTCGAAAAGAAATTGACTTGAGACTCATACTATATAACATCTTAATTCTCTATTAACAAAGGCATAATGCATGGATATTCGGATTAGAGAATGCTTGGGAAGTAACAAACACCATTTGCTCATGCAATGAGGTCCTTTGTATAGGACTTCAGTATTTTCTTAAACAATTGTCCCCCTTAAAATCTTTCTTTTGTTACTATTGTCATGTATTTAAGGAACTCTTTTGGTAAACCATACCATGAAGTTTCACTGAATGCATGGAAGTCTAGTCTTATCACCTATTTTGTTAGCCACATGCAATTTTGAGCTTGCTTACAATAGTAGTTGTTTGCTTATTTACATAAATAATAATAAACAAATTGCTAGCACTTTCAAAATAAGGAAAAAATACAAACAACAATCAATCTATTTGTTGATGCAACCACAACCACTCGCTCTAAAGACCCCAATGAAGTTTTGGCACCATCAACGAGAGTAAGAAGTTGGGAAACTATGTAGGACTCTTCTTCTCATATGCAATATCTAGTTATATAAGTTGTATCAATCTCATCAATAGATATAATGATTACTAGCAAGCAGATGGTTGGAATTTTCCTCTATGTTTGGATGCATAGTGACCCAAGATAACATGCCTGAGATTTGAAAGTCTCTTGTGGTTGTCATGGGATAATGTGATACCTTGGCAACAAGGTAAGAAAGAAAAATCTATTACAACTGCTTCAACTCTTATAACCATAAATATTCCATTGCTTTAGTTTCTTTAAGTTGTATCCCATATAGTTGAAAGCCATTAGTTTATAAATAAGTGTTTTTTTCAAACCAAAAATGAAGGATAGGTCTACATTACTATAATTGATACCAAAATCCTACACAGAGCAACATTAAAAACATATATGAAAATTTTCTCTATACAGCTGTAAGATTCTATTAAACTTCTAGAAAGATTATCTAATGACATTATCTTGTAAAAGAAAGTTACTTAATTTTTGAAAGCCATTAGTTTATAAATAAAGGTGCTTGATTATATTTAAATTTAAATTAGTATACAATTTTAGTTATAAATATTTTAATCCTATTTCACGGAATCTATAACTTGTCTTGAAATGCAAATCAAGAGACATAAATCTTCTAAATGGTTACTAAGATCCATATTTCCAGATCAAAGTTACCTAGTTTTGGAAATTGTAAAGCCCCTTAATTTAAGGGAGGGGCTCAAAGATAAATTTACAAACTTCAAAGTCATTGATCAAAACAAAAAAAGTCAAATTTATAAAAATGTCGTAAATTTCATTGCTTTATAGAAAGTTGATCAAGGTGCTCAAATAAACCTGCTACGAGCTCAAACTTTTGACAACCCCTTAAATGCTCGACCAAATATACCAAATATATATGCAAATATCAAGAAAAACAACGCCTTTTCCTCTATTCTTTGAGCTAAACTTTTGCTCTACTTGAAAGCCCTTACTTTGAAGCCAAAAGAAATCAATACAATCCTTTGGAGCCTTCATTCTTGCCAAAAGTGGTTTAAAAAAAAACAAAAGCCTATTCTTCTAAAGGACTAAATCCTTTGAAATTTCTACACCGTTGCTCAAATTTCTCAATTTTATGCCTAGAAAATTTCATTCCGGTTCAAAACACTTTCTCTTTCCCAACGGCGACACAAGATTTGCAAAATCCTTTTTTCTCTTCCTAAAAGCAAGACAAAATCTTCAAAATCCTTCATTTTGTTCCCTCAAATCAGCATAAAAGTTTCAAATTCGTCCATTTTTTGATCAAAAGCAACAAAAGATTTCCAAGACTTTTTCTCGAACTCCAAATATTTTCACATTTCTTTATAGTGGTTCAAATTGCTACATATTTTTGCTCTGAATAATTTGAAGCCTCAACTAGAGGAAGACCGATTATGTCATCAAGATATTACTCTTTTATCACAAAATTTTCCCAATACTTCAATAAGTCATACAGTGATTTATAATCACGATGAATCTTTAGGTTCATCGAGTCATTTCAATGTATAAGCAACCTTCTGTAAATCCCTATTCATCAAAAGCTGCTCTGGCCACATTGTCTAATTTAAGCAGTAACCCTGAACTTATGGATAGATTGGCTCGTCAAGTTAGCTAATGTACTGCCTTGACTCCAAAAGAAGATGAAAAATCATACCATAAGGTTAAAGGGCTAAAAATCACAAAGATGGGAGAAAAAGGATGCATGATGAAGGAAAGAATTCTGAAAGGAAAACTCCCACGAGATGGATCTGAAAAGAAAACTATTTACAAGATAGAGATGGATAATAAAGAGCAAGACATGATTGGATATGAGCCTGGTCGATGGCCAACCCCTAAAAAATTCGTTGTCATTAACCCTGATAAAAGGTTATGGGGTAGGTATGAGGCTAGACTTCATACAGATCTAGGTAGAAAGCAAAAGAACTCAGAAGCCTAGAGGAATTGGATTTCTCAATGGATGATCTCTGCTCAGGAAAATATTGATGACATGGCTATTGATGTTATATTTTTTGGTGATTTGTGTTTAGAAGTTGTTAATAAATTAGATAATGTCTCAGTTGATCAACAAAAGATTTATACTTCTACTATTAGATCTGAGCAGTATACTTCTACCTTTTCAAATGACATAGATGGCATAAGTTATGATGTAAAAGAGTTACACAAGAGTGTTAAAACTATTGTCTCTACCCAGCAACACCAAGATAGCTATCTCACACACATTTATGATGATCAACAGAACTTTGAGACAACAAGGAAAGTAAATGACCTTGAGAATAAAACTCTCCTAGATGTTGTTGCAAAGAAATTAGAAAAGTCATAATGCTCACTAAAAAGATTAGAATTTCACAAGCTGGCTGAGATAGCTCAGAAGAAGAAAACAGAGACAAGAAGGGTAAAGGTGTTGAACCACCAGTTCCTCCCAAACAACAAAAATTAATTATTTAGAGAAGGAAAAGTTTGATGACTAAAAAGAAAGAAGTGATAGCATCATCTTCTAGAAAACCTTCTCATAAGCCAACACCCCATGTCCCTATGCCTAAAATAAAGGAACATAGCTTAGAAAATAAAAAAGATCATTTGAAAGATTGGCTTGAGGAACTGGGAGTAGAAGAAGAAAAATCAGAACCAGTATACATGGATGAGCCTGGTTTTGGTAATAAAGAATCAAAAGCTAGGACATATGATGTAAATACTTTAGTTTTGTATGATAGTTTGAGTGATTCTAAGTTTTTTGTAGAAAATAGTTTTGAAGAGTTAGAATTAGATTTTTCTGGCTATAAGCAGATTGAAGAAAAAGAACCATGGGAATCACTAAATAAATTAACAATGGACATAGAAATGCAAGAACTAGTCACTGAAAACCTTAAATCAAAACAAATGAGACCATATGCTTCTAGTGGTTATATTTTGAACATTGATAAGTTGGTGAATCCCTATGATGTTATTTGTACATGGACAAACACCCTCGAAAACATGTTTGAACGAAGTGGTTCATGGACAGAATAGGAAAAGGTTCTATATGTTGTTAGATTAATGTCTGTAAAATTGAGAAATTGGTGGAATAATTTGCCAGATCAAGGAAAAGGCCCAAGAGCAATCCACAAATCCTTTGTATAGAGACCAGAGAAACTTGGGTAAAGATGATGTTTTCCAAGCTAGTTTTGATGAATTCAAATGGTTTCTTACTGATTTTTTTTGTGATGATATTTCTAATCAAGCTCTTGAAGCAAACAAGATACTACAATCAATGAAACTTAAGAATCTAGAAAAATTTGATGAGTATAATTGCATGTTTGAATCATACATGGTTGCAAAAGATAAAATGCATGATTTAACAATAAAACAATATTATCTCAATTCACTTCCATGTGGATTAGGAGCTTGGGCACAAGATTACATCATCTGAAAAGAACATAAGCAGCTTGATGATGTTAGTTTTCCAACCATTAAAAGTTTGATTAGATATAAGTTGGAAAAACAATGTTTGTTGGGAGCTTTGCAACTCAACCAGGAGGAGTATAATTACACTTGTAATCTTAAGAAATTTTGTGATCTCCCTCCTATAAATCAATTGAAATATTTTCAGCAATTAAGGTAATTCAAGAAAAGAGGTTGTGGAAGGAAATGCAGATGCAAGAGGTGTTCTAAAGAAAAATATCATGAAGGAGAATACACCTTCAAACACAACAAGCATGGAAATTATGGCACTGAGAAACGATATAAAGAAGTTCCCTACAAGAAAAGAAAATTCTCTAGGAAATCCCTGCCATACTTGTTAAAGAAAAGAGATAGGAAGGTTCCTAAGGGAATAAAATATTTTATTTGCAAAGGACCCCATTATGCTACAAATTTTCCAAAGAATCTTAATACTGGTACTAAGATATATACCATATTTGAATATGAAAATCCAGGATGGGAAATTATTGACATTAGAGATACTTCTGTTGAAATGGATAATTTGTATGAATTAGTAGAAATTGTTCTTGATTCAAGCTTTATGGTGAAATTTAAGGATCTAAAAGATAGGAATAGGAAAATGCAAAGACATTCTAGTTCTAAATCAGATAAGTCTACCTCTGATCCTGATGAAGATTTTCTTACTACACTTCTCAAGGACACACTGAAGGATATTCAAGTAAAATTGCAAATTGAGAAGTCAAAAGATCCTTACAAATTGGCAAGAACTAAGGAAGAAAGAAAGAAAGTTGTTCACCAGCATTTGGCTCAGCTTAAACAATTAGAGTCAGACAAAGCAGAAATTGAGAAACAACTCAAACAGAGAAGAAAATCTACTAAAGGCTCTGAAAAAGAATTTGACCATGGATACAAGATTCCTCCATGGAAAAAAGAAAAACCTTCTTCATCCAAGCATTCTTCAAAACATAAAACTTCGGATATTGATACTGATGTAATTGTTATTTTCAAAAAAATTGATCTTCTAATGAATGATGTGGTAGATCTTAGAAGGCTGCTGAAAACTCAGTAGAAAGAAATTAGAAATCTTTCTTCCATAGTGGGAGAAATTAAAGACCTTTTGTTTAAGGCAGACCAGCAATTAGAATCTAAAAAAATATCCTCCCAGGATGAAGAAAGAGAAAGCAACAATGGTAACAGTATAGTTAAAAAAACCAGTGATAAATCATGCTCATTATTGTTAGCCAATAATGGGAATTATATCAGACTTAACTTTTGTTTTCCAAGATATAAGAAAATTCCCATGGATACATTTGTGGATACAGGTTCTTCAAGATCTTTGGCCAAAACCAAAGCTATCCCTCCAGAATTTTGGAAGTCACGACTTGATTTACCACATAGCTATCCAATCAATGGTGAAAGGATTCACATGGGACGATATGCTCAAGATGTTCACATTGAAATAATGGGTAAAATATTTGTAACAAATTTTATCGAATACAATGATTTAGAAGATGATGTTTTGTTAGGATATTTGTTCCTCACTAAATATAAGCCTCTTCATTTCTAGAAACATAATATCTCACTCAGACATGAAGATGGACAGATCGACATCCCTACTCTCAAAATAGTCAATCATAAATTTGAAAATAGTGGGAAAAAGGAAAAGAAAGAATCAGTTAAGGAACTAACAGAAGATGCATCTGATATGTTTATGGACATTAGATGAAGATTTGAAATAGAATGTTGTAATTGTTGAAAATGAAGTGTTTTAGCTTAATAATGTAAAACTTTGGTTGATCTAAGTAAGATTTTACTTTGTTACATATATTCTTTGTGGGTGATTATCTTGATTAATCCATTTTCTGTTGTAGAATGTAGACAAAGTTGATAGAAGAACTAGCAGGATATTAGAAAGATTACACAAGATATAACGTGGAGAAACCCTCGAAAAAACTCCACCAAGAATTATTCTATTATTCAATCTCTTAATTACAATAGCTCCAATTCTTGCTTGAGAATGCTTCTTCTATCTTTACCAATCTTCTTCACACCTACAAATAACAATTATGAAAACTCTCTTCAACTTGAATGAGATATAGAGACAATATGCAACCTTGTAATCTCCAAATGGTGATAATTACAATGCACAAGCTCAAGCCCTTGAAAAGGTACGCCATATTGCTTCAAGTTGAGTTATTCTGTGAAGACTAAAACTTACAACATATGCTTCATGCATTTGGGCATCCCAAACTGAAGCTACAACTTATCCTTCACTTTGGTGATAATTCCAAAGCTCTTCTCAATTTGGCAATAAGAATCCTACTTAACTGAGCCTACAAAATATCTTATCATAAGAGAGGTAAATCCAAGAGCATCTTAGGCTCAAGTGATTTCTAGTTAACTGAAACATTTACTCAACACCATTCATGCAAGAATGTCATCCTTGTTAACTGGAGGTAGTCCCTGTTATCTGTCATACAACTCAATGTTATTAGCCATGCATTCCAAGTTAATTGAAGTTAACTAACATACAACTAAAACTAACTGAATACAACCGAACCATAACTGAACTGAACTGAACTGAATTGAACTTCAAGCATGCAAACATCAAACCCTAACTCCTAGGATCTTTACATGCATTCAGAAGTGTTAAATGTTACTATGTATAGTTAATTGAATCACAAGGTGAGTGTCACTTCACCATGTGGGTGCCCTATGTGCCCCTATTATTTAAGAACTCACTATGGATGCCCCTACATGCTCCTTACATTTAGAATTAATTACAAATGTCGACAATCATGATTTATTTCATCAAATATTAATCTTATCCTAATCTTAGTGTTGTTGAACACATTCCAAGAACTTAGGAGATACATGAAATATATAATGTTTAGGATTTGCAATTAAATGTCATCCTATTTCCAACATTCTCCCACTTGACATTATACATTTCAATTATTCTAATCAAGGAATAATAAATTTAAATCAAGTATTGTGACTCAAGGCCAATGGCCTTCCTCCCCGCACTATGAGAACTTCTGACCACAGAGGGAACTAGCTTCATAAGATAATTTTACAACATTAATCAAAGTGTCAACTTTTTCAATTAATACTTTCCCCATCACAACCATTTCCTCGTGACAAAGTGATATTGAAACATCTACATGTTTAGTATGAGCATGATACATAAGAGTTTTGGCTAAACAAATAGCACTCTGACTATCACATTCAAGCCTAACTTGCTTGCAATTAAAACCAATACTTGACCCAAGTCTCTGTAACCAAACTACCTCTTTAGAGGCATGTGTGGCAGCCATCTACTCTGCTTTTGTGGTGGAAAAAGCAACCGTGGGATGCCTCTTACTCATCCAACTAACTGCAGCTCCAAACAAAGTGTACACATAACCACTTGTCAACCTCCAACTGTCCATATCTCCTGCCCAATTTGAATCAACAAACCCCTGTATGTCTAATGATCTATTCATAATATCAATATTATTAGAACCATGATAAACTAAACAGTAATCTAAGTCCCTCGTAAATATCTAAACACCCTCTTAACATAAGTCCAATGTTCTTTACCAGGGTTAGACATAAACCTACTAAAAACTCCCACTGGTTGTGTTATATCTGGTCTCGTACAGACCATTACATACATTAAACTACCAATTGCACTAGCATACGAAATTTTAGACATTTCCTCAAAATCAAAATCAGATTTAGGACTCATATCTAAACTTAACTTCATGCCAACTGGTAAAGGAATATTAACCGGTTTAATGTCCTGCATGTTAAATCTTTTCAAAATAGTATCAACATAATTACTTTGACTGAAGCAAAGCTTTATGTTACCTCTATCTCTATTGATCTCCATACCGAGGATATATTTTGCAGCCCCTATATCTTTCATCACAAATGTGCTTGAGAGTTGTGCTTTCAATTCTCCTCGATCATTACCTTGTTACCATAAACAACATGTCATCAACATATAAGATAATAATTAAAAGTTGATCATTAATAATTTTTATGTAAACACAATGATCTTCCTCACTCCTAACATAACCAATTTTTAATGCGAAAGCATGAAACTTCTGGTACCACATTCTGGGTGACTGTTTCAATCCATATAAAGATCTCTTTAACTTGCAAACCAATTCTTCTTTTCCCTTTACAACAAAACCATCAGGTTGCTTCATATAAATCTCCTCATCAAGATTCCTATGCAAAAAAGCAATTTTCACATCCATTTGCTCAATTTCAAAGTCATAAGCAGCAACAATAGATAAGAAGAATCTAATAGAAGTTAATTTAGCAACAAGAGAGAATATTTCATTAAAGTCAACTCCCTCTCTCTGGGAGTAGCCCTTGTCTACTAATCTAGCCTTGTACCTTTTTAGATTACCATCTGCACCAATCTTCTTTTTAAAGATCCATTTACAACCAATGGCCTTTCTATCTTTGGGAAAACTCTCAAGATCCCATGTGTCACAAGTATCCAAGGATTCCATTTCCTCATGCATAGCTTGTGACCAAAGCTTATTCTCGTTTGAGGACAAAGCTTCCCTGTAAGAACTGGGTTCATCATTAGTACTCATTAAAGCAAAAATACAATGAAATTAGGTGGGCTATACCTATCAACGGGATTTCGTTGTCTTGTGGATCTCCTTAAAGGAGTTTCTTCTGGTTCCTCAATATGCTCATCTTGAGCCTCTATTTCAGAAGAACTCTCTGAACTCTCTTCTTGTGATTCATCCACTTGTTCTTCAACATGTGCATCTTGTTGCTTCTCAATATTTGTCTCAAAATGCACTGTTCGAGAAGTATCCTTTTCCTTTGGTTGTTCTTCTCTTGAATAAGCTCTAAATTCCCTGAAAATAACATCTCTAGATAAAGAAACTTTTCTTGTTAGTGGATTCCAAAGCTTATAACCTTTTACATTTTCACCATAACCTATGAATATGCATTTATGTGCTTTAGGATCCAATTTAGATCGCTTTTCTTGAGGCACGTGAACAAAAGCCTCACAACCAAAGATCCTTAAATGTGCAACACTAGGTTTCTTACCTAACCACATCTCATAAGGAGTTTTATCTTCAATAGATGAACTAGGGGATCTATTGATTAAATAACAAGAAGTACATACCGCTTCAACCCATAAGGATCATTCAAGCTTAGCACTACTTAACATCTCCTAGCTCTTTCCATTAAGGTTTGGTTCATCCTTTCTGCTACTCCATTTTGTTGAGGTGTATATGGAGTGGTTTTTTGTCTCACTATTCTTGCATGCTTACAATAATCATCAAATTCCTTAGAACAATACTCACCACCATTATCTGATCTCAACACTTTTATCTTATGATTTGATTGTTTCTCAACCAAAGCCTTAAATTCCTTAAACTTATTAAACACATCAGATTTGTTATGCATAAAATATATCCAAGTGTATCTTGAGACATCATCAATAAATGTGACATAGTATCTAGATTTTCCAATAGAGTCAATATCCACAAGACCCATTACATCTGAGTGAATAATCTCTAATAATATTTTAGCTCTATTTGTACCACTAGGAAATTTAGATCTAGATTGCTTTCCAACACACAGTGCTCACAAAAGTCATTTTTGCCAATATTATAATTAGGAATACCGTCAACCAAATTTTTATTAAGAATGGTCCTAAGACCTTTTTCACCTATATGGCCCAATCTATGGTGCCATAGCATACATGTATTTTCAGCTTCAGTTACATTTGATAAAATATTTACATTGGAGGTATTCAACTTAAACAAAGTCCCAATCTGAGATCCTTTAGCAACTACCATATTCCCTTTCACCAATCTGCAACCACCTTTGTCAAATATCACATGCATTCCAGAATCATTAAACTTAGAGACAAAAAGTAGATTCCTTGCAAGTCCTGGAATATGTAAGACATCATTAAGGGTATTAACACTACTATCACTGAAACACAATTTTACCTCTCCTTTTCCAACAACTGTTGTTGTGTTGTTGTCTCCAAAGAAGATATCTCCTCCATCATATGTAGTATACTTAGAGAACCACT
>VDFB02261413.1:0-120158 GCA_007258455.2 Sequoia sempervirens | reverse complement strand
TATCTATTAAAAGAGTATTGTTTTTTAAAATCATCTGGCATGCTCTAGTAGTCCTCAAAGAGTTGATTGGCTTCCCATTCATAACCTCCCTTATATTATTCTCTATCCTCTATACTGGTAAAATTATGTGCATTAGTGTTTTCCTTCCTTCCCTTCGCAAACAAAGAGTTTAATTTTTCCGGATATTGTATAAAGTCCTCAAAGACCTCCATCAATTTTGCCATGAGTTCTTGTGTAGACTTCATTTTAATATTTGAATATTTTTTATTCACTCAATAGGATGGCATGAAACCGCTTTGATACCATTGAAATATCCCACCCTAATTTGAGATATTTAATTTCAAAATTATGCCTATTTGTTTGCTTGGTGTTTAATAGTTTTGTTTTCGTTTTTTGTGTTATTTGAGGAGTTTGCTAGGCAATGTATATAATATATAAACAATTGCAAATAATGGACAATGCTGAAGCCAATACAATATATTATCAAATCAAATTTACCATTGCTTTGCATTTACAAGAAATCATACTTGGAATTTCAAATAGGGATTTATTACAAGTCTGAAATATTATGATCAGCAACAACAAACCCCTGTGTTTGAAACACCTAGCTCAATTGAGTGCCTTCTCCACCTTAAAACTTGCACCAAACAAGACTCTTGCCTTAGATGTCAAAGATGTTGCAAATTCTGGACACAAAACTTAGGCGCTTCACTCTAGATTTCCACGCCTTGCATAGATGAAGAACAACCTGCAATTAATGTTGTATGACCCACTTGAAGTAGTTGCAGTAGCAATGAAACAGTAACCAACAAGGATAACTTCCAATGAAATATTTGATCTGCACAAAATCTTTTGAAAACCCTCTATAAATCAATTTCTGTAAGCACAATTGTGACCTTTGATGTAAAGCCATTTGATAAGCAAACCTTGGGTGTTATTTCACACCTATAGAATGCTTGAATATAAGAGAAAATCGTTCTCCAAGATCAATATGGAGCAAGAAACCCTTGTTTCTCCTCTTCTCAGCCAAAGCATCAAATTTTCATAAGTGTTGAATAATAATGAATGCTTTTTCAAAGCCCTTTTATATTCTCTCCAAAAAGCACGACCTCCTTGGCTTTTTCAACATTTAATATAATAATTTTTATTTGTTTTTGTTGCCTTATGATATCATTTCATTTGGGCGTTCATATCAATGACTTTTATGATTTGACTTAATATTAAATATATCATTATTATAAAGTCAAATAAAATCATTATAATATCCACTTTTATAAGTACTTATTATTAAAGTATTCACTTTAATAATAATTAAAATACCATAACTCTTTTAATAATCAACATTAATTAATTATGTGAGTGCCCACTGATTTATGTGTGATGCTCACAAAGTGTCTTACTATAAATAGTAAGATTAGACCCCAACATGTGTGTAGAGGACTTGTGATACACAAAATGGATGGAGTTTTGTTATTACCTAGTTTGTGGGAATTTGTCATGAATGTATTTCCTTGGCAATATATGGATATATATTTTTATAGCTATCTATAACAAAGTTGTAAATTGAGCATATATGTTTTGTCTGATTTTGGGATTCCGTACAATCCAGTTGAATGGAAAGGTGGTGGAAATGAAAACCGACTGCCCAATTATATGAAATCCAAAACTCTTAAATTAATTTTCATCGCAATGAAATTGTTTAAACTTTAACTATATAGGTGTTGTAGCAGATCTCAAAACTAACAAACTTGAGACTTTTTTAAAAATAGAAAACATGTAGAGATAAAATGGAGATCTCTCTCTATGTGAAGTAACAAATTGAAGAATTGCTTTCATGTTTGTACTTTACCTCACACTCGCGAATTTAGCCTCTCAAAATAAAGCACTATGCGCGCTAGCATCTCACTTGCCAATTTAGTCTCCAACTCAAAGAACCATTTGCCTCATAACTAGTAGAAAACGTTGGAATATGTGTTACGTTGGTTGTGCCATTGGCTATTGCTACCGATTTCCCACTAAACCTAGAGATTATATCTGTACCAAGAGAGAAAAGTAGTTAGAAGTAGACTTTTCAGTGCATATACAACTTGATCAATTTTCACAAAAACCAAGAAGATGAAATTTCCCATCTTGAGTACCTAATCTTATGATTAAGAGTACCCGTAAAGATTTGGAGCACGTTCTTTGAAGCCCTCTAATGTGCCTACCCCAACTCTACTATGAATTGGCTCAAAGTATTATTACATGATTGCTTCAACTTTATTTATCATGAATTGGGCAAAAGTATTCATCACATGTTCAAGCTCACAAACTAGCTTCGAATTTGGTGCCATTGCTTGTAGACTGGTTTGCATTCTAGCATTTGAAATCATTTCAAAGTCTCTAATGTGTACTTCACCTGCCAAAAAATGACATCATCATGATGCCAAATATCCAATCCCCAAAAAATGATGCAATCCAATGAACTTCATATCAAATTCACAAGTTAGCTCTTCGCAAAATATAGTTTCTTACAATTCCTTGTAATGCTCAAAACATGTTCTTTCTTAGCAATTTCATTCTCTTAAAGGATGACATTGCAAGCTCCCTTAATATCCCATTGCTTTGATATAATAGTTAATCTACTCCCTATTAGTAATTGATCATAAACTGATTAAGTGGTTCAAATTTGTTTTGACATTTAGGCCAATTTGGTCATATCATAAGTGTCTAATTCTAGTGTAGGGACAAACATAGTGGTTAGATGGAGGGCAGCGGCTATCCAGCCCTGTAGATGCACCAAGGCATCCAGGTTGTGCCTATGTCACCCTGTCGCGAACGGTTTTATGATTAGTCTGTAACAATTGACCACCCTTGCTGTCCTTGTTTCACCTGCAATGTCTGTTGCGACTGTCATCAATACTTTCCAACGTGGTGCTTTGAAAATTGAGAATTAAAATTAAAATTCATTTATTTCCTTCTCCCACTCCAATGTCAAAAGTTTCGTAGAAAGAAAATAACAGTATAACATTGTCCAATGAAATTTGAAATTAGAATTTAGGTTTATTTTTAAATTTATAATTTAAATAAATAATTTGTAATAATTAAATTATAGATTAATTATAGATATTAATAGTTACTATAACTAATAACATTATAATTTAATATATAAATATTAATAATAATATAGTATATTAATTATATTATCTAATTTAATTAACTACAATATTATATTGTTTAGTATTATTTATTTTATATACTTGTTAAATTATATATATTAAGTTTAAAGTTAACATATATATGAATAAATAAACTATAAAATTATATATCATTTAATATATTACAATATTATAGGTACTTATTACTTTAATATAACTTAAATTTAATGTTGATAGTATATATTAAATATATTTATAATTACTAATTGTAAGTTTAATTATAGATATTAATATTAATATAATAAATAACCTTATAATTTAATATATAAATATTAATCATATTATAGCTCCTATTAATTACATTATTATAGGTACTAATTACTTTAATATAACTTAAATAAATAGTACGAAACAATATAATATTATAGTTAATTAAATTAGATAATGTAATTAATATACTATACTATAATTAATTTACAATTATTATATATAAATAATTAATTTATAATTTTATTATTAAAAGTTATGTTTATAACTAAATGGACTTACATTATATATATACATTATAATTTGTTATATATATGCTAAATTTAAAATATATATTTATTTTAGATTTAATATATAATTCAGTAAATATATAAAATATTTTTTTCAAATTAGTTAATAACTGTTTAAACATAAAATTATAAATTTAAGTTCTAATTTTAAATTAGTTGGACAATGTTGCATTGTTATTTTCTTTTTACAAAACTTTTGAAATTAGAGTAGGAGAGTGAAATAAACGAATTTAAATTTTAGTTCACAATTTTCAAAGCACCATGTTGGATAGTATTGATGATAGTCGCAAACATTGCAGGTGAAACAAGGATAGTAGGGGCGGTCAATTGTTACAGACTAATCATGAAACTGTTCGCGGCAGGCTCACATGGGCACAACCATCGGATGATGCATGGATGCCTTGGTGCATCTACGGGGCTGGATAGCCGCTGCCTAGATGGAGTCAAAGGTGGAATGAATTCACATATTCTTGTTCCTCTTGAAATTTTATGCAATTTTTAAAAAATGGCATTGAGTTTGAATTTCATATGAGAAATAGCTTCAAGAAGATGCAGTTGCTATTGAAGTGTTGTTGAAGTGGACAATTATTCTCACAGTTTTTTGCTGAATATTTGAAGATCATGTGCTATGTTTTTAATTGACTTATATAATTGTCTATTTATTTTGGCAGCTTATCAAGGGTGTATAATCATCCTTTGTGGTAAAATAGTCATCAAACATGATATCAAAACACAATTGTATGAAAGACAAAAAATTGTGTTTGTAATAAAAACATCCAAAAAGAGTGACTTTTGTGGTTTCAAAGCATGTGATGTTTTAGTTTCTCTTACTTTGGTCTTCCATTTTAATTAGAGGGAGGTTTTAGTAGGTATTTGACACTTGGAAGAGGGGGATTTTCATTTTATTTGGGGGTTTTAGTTCAACAAAGAATTATTGAATGTTGTTGTAATAGTTTTCCTTCATATCGAGAGTAGTTGTAGTTACCATGGAAGCTCCAAATGTGAGAGAAGGCTCCATAGATGATAAGAGGGTATGTTGGATACTTGTATAATGCTTCGTGTTTTGTTTTCTCAAATTTGTAATGGAGGATTTGAGAATTTGTCTTTTGGAGTTGCACATTATAATCCTCTTTGTTTTTTAAAGGTTGTAGTTCTTTTTGCTATTGTAGCAAGAATTGTTGCAACCATGTCATTTTCAAGACAATTTGTAGTTGTGTGGGAGCTCCCACATGATGTAGAGTTTTGTAAAGCCGTGGGAGAAATACAATCACTTGTAATAAGTGTGGATTAGTAGCATGAAGAACAAATGATCACTCTTGAGTTTTCTACCTATTTGAGGATTTTTGTAGTGTATGTTGTCTTGCAATTATGTGAGTTACAATACTTATTTTATTTCTACATGTTCTTTAAAGTTCTTCATTTTATTCCTTGATTGCATGTGCCATGTAGATTGGCATCCATCATTGGTGGTTTGGGTGGAGGATCAAGGTAGTTTGAGAGCTTCACATTTAAATCCATATGTTGTATATGGGAGTTTGACATAATTGTCCCAAGTTTATGGATCAATAATACTTTCCTCTATTATGTTAGGATTAGATGACATTCAGCTTGCAATTCTTAATGTTTCTATTTATTATTTAGTGTTATTTATGTGTTCATATGTAAAAAGGGCATTCCATTTGAGGTGACACTTTATGCCATGTGTAACTTGCAATACAGTGTCATGAAGGAGTGTCTAATCTCATGTAAGATGTGTAAGAATATTTGTGACATTGTAAGATATACAAGGCTTTATATGATGTGCATAGGCGCATGTAAGAGAGAATTATATCATGGAATACAAAATTCATGTATATTGCATTGACCAACTTATGATGTGTCATAAAGCATCTTTTCAAATGAGAAAGGAGACCAAAATGGAGCACCCAAGCTTGGTGGGTGACTTATGGTATGGGAGTTATATTCAACATTGAACTTGTTGACCCATCATCAAGGGGGGCATTATAATTTGAGTAATTAGTTTGGACACCATTTTCCCCATGGTTTATTGGCTAATGGTTCTAGAAAACTACTTACGATTTTGTGTTTAGGATTGGTCTTTAAATTGGATGCTTGGAATGGAGAAGAGTAGTACTTGTATTTTGCAAGAATTATGCCATAAGAATTTATCTAGACATAGTTGGTGATTGGGATTAGAGGACTATATCTTCAATATCCACCATGTTGGTATTTATTGATAATACATTAAGTGATCTTTTGATATTGAGTTTCTTTTTAAAGGGTTTCTCAAGGTATATATTTTATCATGTGTGGTTTTAAGGTATTGTATGTTTGATTATATTTTTAAAATTGCTCACGTCTTGGCTTATTCGACATTTATTTTCTCTCAAAATTAAATATGAAGTTTGATTTTATTTGGCTTCCTTTTATTTGACATCAGAGTTTGGCCAACTAGTGAGATCTTTTATTAGGAAAAAGGGCTTTTTTCTATTAATCTTTATTTGAGTGGTAGCTTTGTGTAAGAATGATCTTATTTCAAGTGGAAGATGGTGATCACATCATGATCAGAGACACAAATTTTAATGACACAAAATTTGAGCTATGAAAACTCAAAATGGAGGATATGCTCATATATAGAGATCTAGATCTATGGGTTACAATTTCTAGAAATAAATATACAACCATGAAAGATGAAGACTAAGTTGTGTTGGAAAAAATGCTATTTGCCTAGTTAGGCTATTTTTGGAAAGTTTAGTTCTCTTGAATGTTTTAAAATAAGCCATCACAAAGAGTCTTTGGAAGGAGTTGGGAAACTTGTGTTTGGCTAAGCTCTTGGTAAACAAGTTTTTTTATAGAATTAGCTTTATTCTTTGAGCATAGTTCATGGGGACTTTGTTGTAGAGAACCTAAACACATTCATCATAATAGTGAGCTAGTTATAGTTTGCAAGCATGCATATAGATGATAATGATTAGTATATTACATTGTTATGTTCTATGCCAAATTTGTGGGATAACCTAGTGATAGCAATTGATAGTGCCACCACAAAATTTAAGCATGAGGAGGTGGTGGGTTCTTTACTCTTAAAGGACAAGAGATGGAAAACTTCAAATTCTATCAAATTTGTATTGGTTGCTAGAGGTAGATTGAAGAAGGGAAAGAACAAGAAAAGTGCTAGAAGATTTGAATCTAAAGGGAGGTCTTTGTCTCCTTGTAAATCTAAAATTAAGTGGCGGAATTGTGGCAAGCCAAATCACATAAAGGAGGACTATAAGGAGAAGAAGTGCAAGGAAGGATTAGATGATGATTCAAATTCAATAACCTCTTAGGAAAACATTGGTGATGTGTTTGTTGTAGCCTTGGTTGTGCATGCATGTGAGGATACATAGAGGATTGACTCTAGAGCCTCTTTCCACGTGACTCTCTACAAAGAGTGTTTTTATTATTATGAGAGTATTAATGGTGGAAAGGCATATTTAGGTGACAATACATTCCTTGGTATTTTTGGATGTGGTAGAGTCTAGATTGGATTTTTTGATGAGAGGATTAACGAAATCTTGAGAGTTTTGCACAATTTGGGCTTAGCACAAAACATGTTATTAATTAGTAAAATGAATGGTGCAAGTGTGAAGGTAATATTTAGCAAAGAAGGGTGTAAAATGGTTCTTAAAGCTATTATTATTAAGGGGAATTCATGTTAAAACCCTATTTCATTTTTAGGCTAAGACTTACATTCCATGCAACAATTTTGAAGTTTGGTATTCTCTTCAATAACAAATTGTTGCTTCAATAGTAGCTGGTCTTTAGTAACAAATTGTCACTTAAATAACAATTAGGGGACTTGAACAAGAAGATGCAACTTCAACAACACCTAATTCATCTTTGGTAGAAGATGGAGCTTTGGCAACACTTGATGCATCTTTGATAGCAATTGGACTTTAGTAGCATATTGTCACTTTGATAGTAACTTTCCTATGTTTTAACATCAAGTGAATAGTTTAAGCATCTAACCATCATGAGCAATAACAATTTTCTTCTCAAACATAAAGATAACATGCACATTTGAAATAACATCTTTCCAAACTTTCCCATTGCATTATATCAAAGTATTACAACTTTCCAAAGTATAGATTTCATAGTACATAATTTCATGATAACATGATAGCATTTCTCTTTTACAATCTTTCCATCATAATGGATACAAAACACATACAAGGCTCTATTGAGCATACTGACAATAGATATATGAATGGTCCAATTTCCCTCCATCAAATCTTGGTCACCAACTGATGAGGAGAAGCATCACTTAACCAATTTCCCACCAACCATGGACTAATTGTGGTCCCCCACACTTCTACCAAAATTGGTATGATGGCCCTACCTTTGACGAAGAGATTGGTTTGGTAACTTCATAATAATAATGACCTTTCCCGAGCTTGGTGTTGTGTCCTACATGCCTAGAACTGTCACACAAAGGCTACAAGCTATCATATGACATTACCTACCTAGAATGTAAACCCAAATCACAGTGAACTAATAGTGTAAACAGTGGCAACATACACTACTTTTTTCCAAAGTATTCATCACTCCTAATTCGGAATGGACATCACATGCTCACCCACCTTCCTAGCTCAATTTGTATTTGACCATTCATATTCTATGCATAGGCTATTCCCTTTCCCGTGGATTATTCTAACTCCAGGAACAACCTATTACCTCTTATGTTTACTAATGACACTTCATCTAAGTAATTCAAAGTAATTTTATGACTTAACTAAGATAAGCATCCACTATATAAGCTTTGACTATAATGTAGTATATTAAACCCTCTATGAACACCCATTCCTTAATATGGAATAATTACATACACTCAAACAAATAAGATCCATAGACTATCAAGATTCTTTCATTATCACATAAATAAGAGAATGACCTTTACAAAGTAAACCATTAAACAAATTTCCTAAACAAGACAAACAATGTCACACAATCTTTCAAAAACATATAAAGCATAAAGGGGTAGAAATCAGCATGCCTGTTTATGCAATTCTCCAATTGAATAAATTGGTTTCCTAGCTTAGCCTTCGCAAATCAGCAAGTAAATCCCAACTATTCCTCTTCCACTTCACCAAAATATTGCTCTTAAAACCTCTCACAACTCTCAAATCAAAAAAATTAGAACAATATCAACTCATAAATTAAGCATCAAGTGTGCATAATGTGTCCAAAATGAGGGAGAAAACACTTCTATCTACACAAATGTTGTTAGGAAATATTGCATTCAACACACAATCTTAATCCATTTCCTACATAGCCCATAAGAGATAAACATGCATACAAGTTGCCAAAATGCATAGATTAAATAGACAAGCCACAAGATAACACAAGATATACCTTGGGAAAACCCTCCAGAGGGAAAAACCCAACCTCCAAAAGCATCCATACTCCATATTATTCAGCAATAAAGCAATACAAGAGTTACAATGAATACCTCTAAAGCATCAAGCCCTCCAATGCATTCCCATGTATCCAAGCATTAATCAACACATCCCATGCCATGCTTCACAAATGCACTCCTCAAGCAAACTCAATAATGATAGCCAACCTAAACTACTACACGCGTTTGCTTTTATAGACACAAGCTCACACAAAATACAACTAGTGGTAAGGTGAAACCATGTACCATAAAACCATGTGAACACAAAACCACTAACCCATTATTTAATATTGGGTACTAAGACATCACATTATTTAATATTTCCCCAATATTAAATTATTATTTCATGTCTCCCACACATTAAATAATACAATGTTGCAATACAACATCAAGTGGGTCCCCAAATAATTACCTAGTGTGATTAACCACACCACCAAGGTGCATCACAACTAAATAATTATTTAATTACAACATTATAATAAATCAATTTATGCAATGGTGTACAACACCATATCCAAACATTCTTCCACTTGTATGTATTCCATAAGGGATCAATGCATGATATACATCATCATAGCCATACATGAAACCACATGAATCTCCAATATGCTCTCATGCTCTATCAAGATACCTGCAATAAGAACAAAGTGACCACCATCTCAAGCAAGAACTCCTCTCATCCTCCAACGTGCCACTTATGGAAGAAAAGGAACATGCCAAGGTGAAGATGCACCAATCCAAGAACACAAGCATCAAATTCAAGTGATGACAAAGGCTCTAACCATGATGTTGTCAATTGAAAAACCCACATGATTGGAAATAGCATCCACAACACATGTTAATACATCCAACCATCCATACCTCGAGGGTATCAACACATTATTAAACCCATGCCAAGAACATATGCAACCCATAAACTGCAATCAAGCTCCCTGTATCAAACCTGTCGATGAAGAACATACATATCTAGGAACTCCCACTACATAGGTAATGTCAAGGCATATCAAGTCTACCAATCAAGACTATATCAAGGTGTGATAAGTAAATCAAAGCATGAAGTACCAAGAACAATAACAATGATCCACACATACAACCCAAAGAGTTGCATAATCTCTCACAACATGCTTGCACCATCCTCCCCAAAGCATGAACATCTAGGAAGGAACCATGAAGAGAGAAACCTGTAAACCCTAATGTCCTACCAACACCTCAAAAGTGTATTGTTGTGTCAAGTATGATCTCCTAACAACCCCAAATGAAAAGCCTCAACAACATCCATAACACTCAATCTCATAGGCCAAGTACAACATATGAATCAATGTAACAATTCCAACATAGATGTAAGCCTCTCTAATCAAGATCAAACTCAAAGTAACCATCCCCAATACTGGAAATCAGCCCATAAACCATCTCCTAACAATCCTCATCAAAGAATGATATCATGAACTCAAACGCACATGGAGATAACCATGCCATAACATCCCTCAAAATGAATCCTCCAGAACTAACTAACCATAGCTCAAGATCCATATCTATGAAAGATAAAGCATATAAACTCATGCTAAACCAGTCCTCAAATGAGTATCCATAATCAATCACCATGAATCAACTCAATCCCATGAGAAATCAAAGCATGAAACATAACACATCTGAAAGATATAATGGGAAAATACCTCTCAAATAATAAACTGTCAAGTAGACCAAGAGTGGGGAATGAGAATGCTCCTCCAGGATAACCAAGTCATCATGACTCACTCCAAGAACAATCTCCTCTATCGATCCATCATGAACTCACCTCCATACCTAGGTGAAAGCTCCTTGATCTTCCTATTGAAACCTCCAAAGAGTAACCATCTCAAGCAAATGTCTCTAATCACAAGAGAACTCACCCATCACCTAAATCTCCAAGTATCCATGAGTACCTGTAACCAATCAATCCATTCCAAACTCCAATGCAACATAGCACCATCATAAAGTAATCAAGCAAATGATCAATCTACTCAATACAAAGAGAACTACCACAATCAATGTCAAAGCTCCAACCATAGAACCAAGAACCTATCATGACAACATGATCTAACCATATCCTCCTAGGAGATCACATGCACCATAACATCCTGGTCTCAAGAGAACACATATCATAATAAAACTCTAAGCTAGCATCAAGAGTATATCATGACATCATAACAAACATACTCTAAACCAAGGAATCATATCTCCAATCACATGAGGATAACCATACCCAATGATGCATCCACGTCACTTCCAACAACTCCCACTGAATCGTGATACGAGCTACACATGGCATCATGACTACAATCCTTTCCATGAAGAGCATTCGGGTCTACACATACTCAACTGCAATGTCAATAATATAACAAGTAAACCAAGACCTCCAAGCCAAGAAGATACATACAACCACCATCAAAACATCACAAACCAAACCAATCCAACAGTGCCAAGTCATCACTATCAAAAGCTCCCACTGAAAGTGTATAACCAATTAATGTACCAATCTATCATGACATCATGACCAAACCACATGCTGCAAGTCCCATGAACCGACTAATCAAGTACTCAAATCACCCATCCTCTCAATCCTGAAACAACATACTAATGCACAAATATAAGGCCAACTAATGAAATCTGCAACAATAATGAATCAAACCTGGTGGATATAGACAGTCTGCATCTGAGTCATCCCACTGCAACTCAATAGGATGTACACACCTACAAGCTGCACAACTCATAGATTCAAACCACTGAAACATGTAAACTCATCATCACATTAGTAACCTGTAAACCAAGATATCAAAGAAGATAATCTTGTAGACATCAAGACTCAAACACCAAATCAACCATTGATCTAATTTTCCAACCATATCCACAAAATAGTAATTATAGTCTAGGAACCAAATAAGCATCAAGAAGATAATACCAATCTCCTAACATCAAACCATATCACCACCAAACACCACATACATGATCATGTCATGCCCATGTATCAAATTTACCTACATATCCATGACACCATAACCATAGCCATCGTTGTACTTGCACTCAACTATCACCCATACAAGATTCCAAGTCTCAAACCATGTCCAACCATGTCCTCAAACCAAAGACAATCTATGTACCTGTCACCATCAAAGTCCCAACTCTAGAAAACACATGTAAACCTATACCAGGAAGTACCAATCTAATAATCAATTGTAGCATCATAAATAAAATATAAAAACATGTACTGCCTCAAGGTCTCACCTCTTGACTTGTTCGGATGCTCACATAATCACACCTCAAATCTCAGGAACCTATAAGCGATCAAATAAGTACCAAGCTCAACCTGCTCCTCAAACTAATAAACAATCCAAACCACTGTGTAGTACACTGTGAATTCTCTCCAACGCCTCTTTGAAATCAAAAATCTGATTTTGTATGCAAAAGTTATGACCAAAACCGTGTAAATGAGAACATTTGACATCCAGGCCCCAAAAACATTTCAAAATGGAAAAATCAGGGAACCAAACCTGTACTGCTATGTAGTGCTTGTAACCAATTTTCCAACGACTACAAGAAGTCGAAAATCTAACATCATGGGTGAAAGTTATGCAAATTTGAAAAAAACTGCTATAAAATGACCAATTAAGCCTATGGGCGACGCTCTGGTGGCCCCAAGGTGGCCCACCAGTGGTTGGCTGGTGGTACCACCACCTAGGCGGAAAATTTCAAATGGGCATTAAATTTGATTAAATTTTTCAATAATAAAAAAAATGCCCCCCTTATCATCGAACCCAACACAATTATAAAATATGACTTATTCAACTTTGAAGTCAAACAAGGGTAACACATATATCGGTAGACATGAAAGGTTTTAAAACTTAAAAAAAAAAAACATTTTAAAGTTTTTATTTCTAGCGGTTAGGGGTTGTTGGACCGACGACTTGAGACCCCGCCAGCCAGTAATGGTGCACTGCTGGTAGCAAGTACCGCAAGTACCCACTATCAGTGGCTAGCAGGCCGCTACCTGCATACGGGCAGGTGGTGGGGGGGCCGAACCCTCCGCCCCTCCCCCCCAACACACACACACACACACACATATATATATATTTATTTATTTATTTTATATTTAAAGTTTTTCAATGATTTCTAACAATTTTCAATTTTTGTACTTTGCAGGTAATTTAATCTTTTCAGAAAAAATACCCCCAACGCAAAAAAAAATTGCTAAATGAATTTCAACGGATTTATTATTTTTTCAATAATATTTTTTTTGCACATGGCCAAATTGGGTTGCGACTAAAAAAATTTATGTCAAATTTCATCTTTTCCAAAATAGGTCAAATTTTATGTCAAAATTCATCTCTCGACCAACCTGAATCCAACCATGAGGTCTCATTATGTCTCAAGAGGTCATCTATGAAATTTTCCCTACAAAATCCTCATATGTAAACTCAAACTAAGAAACCTTTTTTCACCCAAATTTGGAAAACTTCAGATCTACAATAAACCCAAAAAATCTTGACAACCCAAAAGCGCAAATCTGCATACAAACACTTGCAACATGTGTTCCATATCTTTTAATGCCTCAAACCCTACATGCATTTCCATGGCTTCAACTTTGCAAAAACTCTCAAACTAGGGTTATAACAAAAATTCTTCAACCATGAAAGCTTTGATACAACTATTAGGAAATATTGCATTCAACCCACAATCTTAATCCATTTCCTACATAACCCATGAGAAATAAACATGCATACAATTTTCCAAAATGCATAGATCAAATAGACAAGCCACAAGATAACACAAGATATACCCTGGGAAAACCCTCAAGAGGGAAAAATAGCCTCCAAAAGCATCCATACTCCATATTATTCAGCAATAAAGCAATACAAAAGTTACAATGAATACCTCTGAAGCATTAAGCCCTCCAATGCATTCCCATGTGTCCAAGCATGAATCCACACATCCCATGCCATGCTTCACAAATGCACTCCTCAAGAAGACTCAATAATGACAGCCAACCCACTCAGCCAACCTAAACCACTACACATGTGTTTTCTTTTATAGACACAAGCTCACACAAAATACAACTAGTGGTAAGGTGAAACCATGTACCAAAAACCATGTGAATACAAAACCACTAACCCCTTATTTAATATTGGGTACTAAGACATCACATTATTTAATATTTCCCCAATATTAAATTATTATCTCATGTCTCCCACACATTAAATAATAATACAATGTTACAATTCAACATCAAGTGGGTCCCCAAATAATTACCTAGAGTGATTAACCACACCACTAAGGTGCATCACAACTAAATAATTATTTAATTACAACATTATAATAAATTAATTTATGCAATGGTGTACAACACCATATCCCAACAAATGTGAGCAATTGTAGGCTAAAAACAAGCTATCAAAGATGACACTTCTCAATCTAAAAGGTTTGACTTAGCAAGAAAAAGAAAAGGTGGCTGCTAAAATCATTGCACAGTAAACACATACATAGCCAGATTTCACTATGAAGAATGAGTCACCCACTCAAATGGATAGCAAGAATAACAATTAGAAATGCAAGGTTAATGTCTTCTATAGGTCAACTTATTTGGCCAACTTCTCATTTGACCATTTCCCATATTTCATTTGGCTTCATATGTTGGAATTCATATTGTAGATTTAGACTTCTAAATGGGTCAAAATATTCATAAGTTGGTGCCACCAAAACATCACGCGCCCTATCTTTTGGGTTGCTATTTTATAAAGACCATTCTATGTTTCGTGTACGTTGCATTTCCCTTTTTTCTTCATGTTTGACTAAGTCTTGGTTGTTATATATTTCACATTGGTTTGCATTGGATACTATGCGCTATACTTAGTGCTACCAATATTTCAGTTAACTCAACATTTTAAATACTTTAAGCATTGCTTATGTTTATGCGTTGCTTCATGTTTAAGTGTTATTCCTTTAATACTGCACTATATACTTTAAGTATATGATGCACATTCTACATAGAATGTGTTGTGTTAAATATGCTATGCATTAGATAAATAATTTAGCGCTATTAGAAATCATTTACACATGTATTTTATATATATATATATATATACATAACAAAATATGTATATATGTATATATATCTCTCAACTTTTAAGTTTTTAAAATACTTTATTTGATATTCAAATATATATTCATATTCTCATATTTTTACATATTGATGCGTATATATACATATATATATATTAATATACTAGTATAGATGTTTCCATTACGTCAATACATACGCATATGTTAATATATATATGTGTGTGTATGTATTTATACACTATATGTATATATATCATGCCTTGATATTTAAACATATAAATTTGCAATCATAATGATTGACATATATACATGAAGTGTGTATATATATGTCAGCTTGCCCAATTGATATTCCCATGCATATGAGTAATTCATCCATGAGCATGCGTAGATACGTCTATCTATGTATACTCATGTTTGTATTTACTCATGTGCATGAGTTTATCATTTAATATATACATATATACATATATACATTTTATGTATATATATATCCTATCGATTAAATATAGACATATAAAGAAGAATTATCACATCACAAAGAGACTCAACACTTTTAACCCCTGAAATAAGAATTTTGATGAATAAAACCCTAACTACTTCTATCCATACTCAAACAAGACCAAAGGTAACTTACTACTTCCCAAGAAATTGACCCAACTTGACCAAACTAGAAGCGTGTGTGTGAAAGCTTAGTTTAGGTCTTATTAAGGGTTACCAGACCAAGTTCTTCTCCTGAGTGAGAATTCCCCTCTTTTCTAAAGGCTTGATTCTATTCCTGCACCCAACTTAGTACATTTAAACAATAGTTATCCAAAACAAATACATTCATTTGCATCATATATTTCATAAGCAAAATCATCATATACCTTCAAATTGAATCAACTATTAATTCTTTATTTTTTCCAAAAACACATAAAGCACAAATACATTTATTTAAAGCATTTTCACCCAACTAGGTAAAAGTAAATAAGTAGTAACACAACATGGTGTAACATATCCCCCCCTTGTGAATCATTGTCCTCGATGATTTTATGTAGCAGACATAGACATAAACCAAAAACATAAACATATCAGAATTGTTTTTCAAGAACTCTCAAAAGCATGTAAGACATGAGGAAACTTTTGCTTAATCTCACCATAGTCTTCCCAAGTGGCAGAATCTTCTACATAATGGTCCCACATCTGGACTTTGCATTGCAGAACCTCTTTGTTACGTAAGTGAAGTTGACGAGTTCTAAGCACCTTGAGAGGCTCAATTGTTACCACTCCTAGGTCTTGTGCCTATTAAGCATTCCAATCAATAACATGGTTATCCCTTGGTATATAATTTTTAAGGTAGGAGACATGAAATACATTGTGTGTCCTGGCAAGAGTTGGTGGCAACACAATTCGATAGGCGACAGGGTTTACTTCCTCAAGAACCTTGAAAGGACCTACGTAGCACAGAGCTAGTTTGGATGACTTTCCAAACTTGATGGAACTCTTATGAGGTTTAACCCTCAACAACACATTTTCCCCTACTGCAAAATTTTTGGGTACTCATTTAGAATCTGCATAGCTTTTTTTCCTATCATTGGCTTCAGCTAGCCTATACTTAATAATTCCTACTTTCTCTTTTATTTTTGATAACATCTATGGCCCCAGGCTTATCCTATCCTCTAGCTTATACAGGCTTATAGGAGTTTGAATTTTTCCTGCCATACAATGCTTCAAATGGAGCCATCTCTATTGCAGAATGATAAGAATTGTTATATGCAAATTCAACCAATGGTAGATAATATTCCCAATTGTATTGTTGATCCATGCAATACATTCTCAATATATCTTCTAGCACTTGGTTCACTCTTTTAGTTTGTTCGTTTGTTTTTGGATGATATGTTGAGCTTATGTTCAACTGAGTTCCAAGTGAGGAGAACAAGGTTTTCCAAAACCTAGATGTCACATGAGCATCCCTATCCGAGATAATCTTCTCAGGAATCCCATGCAATCTAAACACCTCTTGAATAAATTTTTGAGCTATGACGGGAGCTCCATCAATTAAATTCCTCCAAATAAAATGTGTTACCTTAGTTAACTTATCCACCACCACTAGAATGGAATTGTGCTTATTCTTTGACATAGGTAGACTTTGCACAAAATCCATGCTAATGACTTTCCACTTACTTTCGGGAATATCATGTGGATATAAAATACTTGCAGGGTGATGATTTTTTGCCTTTACCCTTTAACACTCTAAGCATTTAGCAAAAAATCTTGCAGTATCCCCCTTCATTCCCTTCCAGAAATATAATGGATTCACATCTGCCATCATAAATATGGTGCATTGTGAACTTCTTTACACACCAAGTTCCTTAGCTCCTCTAAATTAGGTACATAAACTCTCCCTTTAAACCTTAATAATCCATTAGGTTCAAAGTGATATCCTTCATACCTTGCATCTTTTGGATCATCCATGAGTGCTTGCTTGACTTTTTTGTAAAATTCTTCACCCATGGACTCTTGCAACACTTGTCCCTTAAAGTCACTTTGAATTGTTACCATAGAGGTGATATGCCTTCTACGACTTGGGGGGCATCGGTAACTCGATTCTCTTTTCCTTTAATGTAGTTGATGTTGAATTAATAGTCTGATATCAAGTTAACTCCAACCACCTCCTTTGTCGTGCATTCAAATTGGGTTGAGAAAATAAATACTTTAGACCGTGATGATTGGTCTTTAGTTCAAAGGGATTTCCCATCAGATAGTGTCTCCACATTTGTAATGCATGAACAACCATCATTAACTCCAAATCATGCAATGCATAATTTTGTTTGTAGGGCTTCAAAAATTTTGACTCATAAGCTATGAATTGTCCATCTTGCATCAAAACTCCTCCTAAACCTTCTCCCAATGCATCTGTGATGACTGTAAAGTTACCCTTTGGATCAGTAGTCAAGTTCTCCTTGAGTAGGTCAAATGCTTCTTGGTACTTTTCCAACCACTCAAACTTCCTACCTTTCCTCTACAATGAATTTATAGGAAAATCTATCTTAGAAAAGTTTTCAACAAACTTCCTATAGTAACCAACCAAACCCATAAAAATTTTGGCCTTTGGTACGTTCTTGGGCATTGGCCACTCAAGTACTACCTTTATTTTAGCTAGATCAACTGCAATCCCTTTAGCTAAAATTACATGACCCGGGTACTATACTTCTTTCTAAAATAATTCACACTTAGAGTTTTCCATATAGCTTGTGCTCTCTTAACCGTTGGAGAACTATCTCTAAATGTTTACAATGCTCTTCTTCATTCTTGGAATGGATTAAGATGTCATCAAGGAATATTAATACAAACCTATCCAAGCAATCCCTAAATACATTGTTCATTAGGTTCATGAATGTTGCAAGTGCATTCGTAAGTCTAAAAGGTAGGACTGTGAACTTATAATGACTGTATCTAGTCCTGAAAGTAGTTTTGAAACTATTTGCATCTTTGATCCTCAGTTGATGATAGCTAGATCATAGATCAATCTTTGAAAACACGGCCGCTCCTCGCATCTTATCAAAAATTTCATCAATATGTGGCAACAGGTATTTATTCTTTATCATAGCTTTTTAAGCATTTGATAATTTATACACAAGCATAGTGTACCATCCTTCTTCACGAAGATCACTGGCACTCCCCAGGGTGAAACACTAGGTCTTATCAATCCTTTGGACAACAACTCTTCCAACTATGACTTAAGCTCCATTATTTATATTGTATTCATCCTATAAGATACCTTGGATATAGGTTTTTGACCCTAGTACTAGATCAATGGAGAAATCAAATACTCTCTTGGAGGCAATCCAAGTAGTTCTTTTGGAAAGACACCCAAAATTTTTGTAAGATAGGATACTTCTCAATATCCGTTTCTCCAAATTCTACCACTTCTCCATCTTCAACTTCTTGTGATTCTTGAGGTTCACAAAACATGACATCATCTTGAAGAATGACTACCTTGAATTCTTCTAGTTTATCCATTTTGACTGCGAAGAGTTGGTAGCCTTTCTTCTTTTCCATATGCATTTGCACAGCTAAAATCTGCTATAGTTTCACTTCTCTAAGTGTTCCTTGCAAAGACACTTGGTTACCTAGATCATCTAAGAATTCTACAGTTTTAGCATGGAAATCCACCTTATCTCTATACTTCCAAAGCCAATCCATTCCTAGAATGACATCATAAGATCCTAAGAGTGCTACATATAAGTTTACTTCTGTTGAGAAACTTGGAATTTCAACCCTTGCCTCAAATATGCATTGATTCATCATTGCTCTTGTCTAGTTTTCATACTCCACAACCTAAGAATTTTCCATAAAACCAACCTTCCTAGATATTTGATTAGCTATTCTAGGTGAAACAAAATTTTCTATGGCTCCAGTATCAATAAGTATGGAAATAGGTATACTAGACAAAGCACCTGAAGTCTCCACCAGGGTGATTTGAAAATTAGATTGATGATTGTCCAACATTGCATGGATCTTCTATTAGAATGTAGTTCATTGAGGAGGAAGTGAATTACCATGTGGTTGTGTTCCTGATGGTCTATTGGGACATTGATTGATAAAATTATCTCAACCACATGTATAGCTTCCTCTCATTGGTCCCTTCCTCTTCATTGGCCTTTCAGAATTACTGACATTTCCTCCATCTTTGCTATAGTTTCCATTGTTTTCGTTGTTGAAATTTTTACCTTAGTGATCCCTCCTTGGCTCATTCCAATTATTGCAGACCCCTTTATCTCCTTACTTTTGAAATTCTTGCCCCTCGTTATACTTCTTTGGAGCTTGATTATTTTGAGGCCCGCCAAACTTCTTTCGATTCTTATTCTCTCGGTAGATCAAGATGGCTTTGAGCTTTTTCTCTTGCTTGATTTCCTTCTCATATACTAATTCCATAATGGTTGGATTGTATACATCCACCTCTCCACCTATTTGGTCATTCAAACCCATAATGAAATACCTGATTCAAAAACTCTCATCTTTTTGGTACATTGGTATGTACCTTAAAAGACAAGTAAACTTCTCCCAATACTCATTTACCATAGATTCTCCTTGTTTCAAATTCTGGAAATCAGTGAGAAATTTATCTAAAAAGAGTTGGGGTAGCCACCTTTTTTGAAAAATCTCAACAAACTCATTCCAAGTCAACTTTAAGGAACTCAAACCTAGTTTCATCTTCTTGTTCATCCACTAGTTAGAGGGTTCTCCTAATAATTGGTAGGCTCCATAAACTGCTTTAGTGACCTCATAATAGTTTTTAATCTCAAAATAATTCTCCATTTGAATTAACCAAGCCTCAGCCTCATCCCCGCCAGTACTTCCTTCAAATTTTGGAGGGATAATTTTCTCATGTCCCTAGATAATTCAGTTGCCTATTGCTTCATTTTGGTTCCCTCAAAATACGATTGAGACTTATCACTTTCTTGATCACTAGGTTTAGTATGATTTTGAGTTTCCTCCCCTTCTTCCTCATTGTTAGGAACATCTTCCTATTCATTATGTGGGATTTCTTCTTCCTCTCTTTCCTTTCCCCTCACTTCTTGTTCAAGGCTTCCTATCCTTGCTCTTATTTCATCCATGATTGCGAGAAGACGATCGAACTTAGCTTCAACACTTTCTGGATCTTTTCTAACTTCTTGACTCCCTCTAGGGTGAGTTCTTGTCCTAACCATTATCTCAAGTAAAATTTATACCTGGAGGTTCATCTTTAATTAGATCCTATCTGTAGCATGCCCAACTAGATTTACTTCAAAAAAAAAAATATTGACATTATGAATATCAAATTAATAACACAAATTCTATAGCTAATTCCATTTAGCAATTTTATGTTCATAAATCATAAATAAATTTGAAGTATATGTATATTCATTTCCAAATGTCAATAGTCACATACAATTTTTACTTGGCATTCAACACCTCATAGTCAATTCTCAATTACAAGGTTTTTTTTTTATTACATCATTTTATTCTTTTACATCAATGATACAAATACATAATAGAATTTTGATATGTTTCCTATATGATAGCTCACCTCCACTAGTGGATGAGAACGTGATTGAGGTGCTTTTCCACCCAACCACAACACAACGCTTCCTTGGAATTCTTTAGTCAGTCGAAGAATACCCAAACCTGCATGGAACACTTAACAAGAGATACAGTCTGCAAGGTGGAATCTGTGTGTGCCTAACTTCATGCATTTCTATCTACTGTTAGAATATGCAAGTTCCATGTTAGATAAATAAATCAACAGAGAGAGAGAGTAAATAATAATAGTCAGTTTTGTATATGTATATATAAAATGACTACAAAGCTTGGCCAAGCTCATGTTGCATGAAATGCAACTCTAGTTAGATTTGGAAAAGAAAATCTACACTCTCTGGCACCCATTCCTAGAAGGAAATCTTATCACATCAAAGGGGTATCCCTCCCTTTTAGACCATCTATTAGTAGCAATCTAGTGTGCTATAGTCTACCACTAAATTCTTGTATCATTCCATTCAACATAATGAAACATTATTCATTTAAGTCTAGTATAACCATTCATCTATTCATCATATGTAACTGCAATTCAACATTGTTCCATGTTTACAATTTGTTCCATTTGCAAAATAAATTTAATATTCTCAATGAGTAAAATAATCAAGATGAATCAGAAGGTATACTGCATGTATGTGCACATGCATAAAATGGGTATTTATGCATGTACACATATATTCCTGGAAATGAACAAAATTGAAATATGTGTACACATTCTGAAGAATTAAGTAAAAAATTCCCTTTCATACAGGTTTATTTTCATATTCAGAAAACAGAAAAATAACTTCATTCATATGCTCTATTCAATTAACTTATCGTCTAATCTTAGTTTAGATACAAATGAAAACATTTGTTTCACAATCACTTGTCTTTCATAAGGACTAAGAACAATTCAATGAAACTTAGTTGAATTATATCATCCATAAAAACAATATTAACATAAATAATATACATTCATTCTATTACAACTTAAGGATCTACATGCTTGAGTTCTTTATGATCAAGGTTTCCATTCATTGATCAGTTCTTTTGATAAAAAGGAGCTTTCTCCTAATATTTAGTGAACATTAGAACACTGTAATTAAAATTATACTTTGTTCATTGAAATGATATTCCTCAAGAGGGTACTGATACACATGTTATCATTCAATGATAACATGATATCGATACCTTGGGTTTTTTTAGTAGTCGATATCTATAGTGCCATGGATTTGACCCATAATACTGTGGAACACCCATAATACATATTGAAAACAACAAAGCATAGTCGATGCTTTGACTTAGTTATTAACATAGGAAATTCAATAGTGATTAGGTGTATATCTACATTCATGCATATATATACATACATACATATATATACACATACATACATATATATATACATACATACATACATATATATATGTGTATGTATACATACATACATACATACATATATATATACCTATGCTCATCAAATCAAATGTTTTCAACACTTGCAACTTGAGAAGGCCTATCATGGGTAACATGGGATTTAAATGCATCGAACATGGTATCGTTCAAATCCACCTACCACTTTACAGTGTATGGTGAGATTTATAAGATATAAAAGCCATATGTACACCGCTCGGCCCATGCGTTTAGCAAAGCATGAATCACCACCCTAATGCAATCGTTAGGTGGGTTAGACATGTTGTGAGTATCACATTAAAAGGAGATATAAAGCAATATTCTGCTCAATTGGTCGCCTATAGGGCATTGATAACCAATCAATCTGATAACAATGAAATAAATAAATAACGATCGACTGACTGGCCACAACCATGAAGATAGAATATCATATGGGTGATAATTCCGTCTTGGGTATGAAACCTAACTTCCTATACAAGGTCTAGCAAGATTGCAAATCCTTTAAGGTGGCTTGGCCCCCAAAAGGACTTGACATGAATCGACATGGTCAATCGACAGGGAAAACATGATAACCCATAATCACAAATGCATGATAATGCATACAAAAATACAAAGATGTTTTCTAACATTTTACAAGAAAGAAACTCATTTGAAGTGAGAGGAAACAATTTGAACTAAGTTCAAAATACCTCAATCGGTGCATGCTTGAATGATTTTTCCTTCCCTAGAAAAGCAACAGCTCCCTCAAACCCATCATTCTCCTCCTTCTCTCTGCTTTTTTTCCCTTGATTTTCCCTGTTTTTACTAGATTTCTCTGATTCCCTAACCATGAAGGATCCCCTGCGAATTTTGGAAAGATAGTGGTCTTAATTCACTGCCTCCATTTTCATTAGTTGGCCGCCCACTCCCTCTATTTTTGAGCGTTGACTAAAGCATTTTTTCATGAGAGGGGTCAGCCCCTATCCCATTAATGATGGGAGTTACAAATTTGTATCCCATGATTTCATTATTTCCATAAAATGTAGAATTAAACCTGAGGAAAAACATTCATATATATATATTCAAAATGTATTTTTCAAACTTACATGTTTATTTTATCTATTTTATTTCCTTGTTCAAATTATATTTCAAATTCATCCAAAAGAACAAACAATGCAATCACTTTTCATACAATAATCATATTTGATGGGTTGAGTTTCTTATTCAATTTCATTGAATATCAAATTTGAAACAGACAAGGTAAGATGAGAATGCACTAATTTGTTCTTTCCACTAATTATAATTCTCACAACGAATAAAAATTAAATTTGTCAACTTTTCAAACATATGCAGACGTCATGATCTACTATGGTGTGTGAGATTCCGATTTCATTCTTTCTTACCGTGGTCATCCGGCTAAGCGTGCCTACCTCAATCAAGTTCTCATCCTTCAACTTGCTCCTGCAGACACATTCTTACACTTTCCCACTTATCAGTAACCTTTAACCGATAATCTTATGAAATAATTTCTTAAATTAGAAAATTGCATAATATTAATTTTCAATTTCGTCATTTCATTTCATCAAATCCATAAATAAAAAATGATAAATTCCATTTTTCAAATATTTCAATTTTCTCAACATTTTTAAATGTAAGCAATGAAATTGAGATATGAAACTATCATAACACACTTTATGTATTGAAAACATTTCAAAAGAGCATAATATTCATACATGAGAAATTTCATTAAGGGTTTCATACACAAGTTTTGATAAAAGAAAAACATAATCATTTCATTTATTCATAAGGATTTTAATATCCTCTCTTTTACATAGAATGACTATTTAAATAGTCAAGAGGAGAGTATCCTTCAAATTCACTCTTAGATACATAACTACGTGGGATGTAGCCCTCCGATTCTTGTTCATTTATATCCCAAAAAGGGTAGTAACCTTTAGATTTATCTTCTGATACATAGCTTTGAGGAACGTATCTCTTTGATTCATCACTAGAGGCTATAATAATAACTTCATCCATAGGTGTAACTCAAGGATCCCTAAATATCAATGCTAGATTGAAACTACATTTTGAGGGCATATCCCTGGAAAGTGATAATGAGTTTGACTTGGTCGGAGAAATAGATGGTAAGTAGTTGAAATTGGCTTCATCTTTTATCCTTCTTTTCTCTTAAATAATCCACAAAAGAGCATGACTAAATGTCTTGGTATCACTTAGCGAAATGATATTTTCATGATTGGTTCCCTCAATTTTATGAACAAGGGCTTCTCTTTCCTTCTTGGCCCTTAGGTAGTGCTCATTTCTGATCACTGAAATTCTTGTAGTTAACCTGAGACACACCATATTGGCACAAGAATTTTCAAACATTAAACTCATTATGTTGGAGCGAAAAAATATAGCGAGCAAATAGGTTCCAAAGTTGAACCTGGTAGCTTTGATACCACGTGTAACATGCCCATTTGTTCTACACAGTAACTTTCCTATGTTTTAACCTCGAGTAAATAGTTTAAGCATCTAACCATCATGAGCAATAATTTTTTTCTTCTCAAACATAAAGATAACATGCACATTTGAAATAACATCTTTCCAAACTTTCCCATTGCATTATATCAAAGTATTACAACTTTCCAAAGTATAGATTTCATAGTACTTAATTTCATGATAACATGATAACATTTCTCTTTTACAATCTTTCCATCATAATGGATACAAAACACATACAAGTATCTATTGAACATACTGGCAATAGATATGTGAATGGTCCAAGTACCCTCCATCAAATCTTGGTTTCCAACTGATGAGGATAAGCATCACTCAAGTGCTTTTCCGCCAACCATGAACTAACTACTCTCCCTTGTACATCTACCAAACTTGGTATGATGGTCCTACCCTTTGAAAAAGAGTGTTTTGGTAACCTCATAATAATAATGACCTTTCCCGAGCTTGGTGTTGTGTCCTACATATCTAGAACTGACACACAAAGGATACAACCAATCATATGACATTACCTCCGTAGAATGTAAACCCGGATCACAGTGAACTAGCAGTGTAAATAGTGGCAACATACACTACTTTGGCCAAAGTATTCATCACCCCTAATTTGGAATGGACATCACACACTCACCCACCTTCCTAGCTCAATTTGTATTTGACCATTCATATTCTATGCATAGGCTATTCCCTTTCCCATGGATTATTCTAACCCCAGGAACAACCTATTACCTCTTACATTTACTAATGACACTTCATCTAAGTAATTCAAAGTAATTATATGACTTAACTAGGATAAGCATCTGCTATATAAGCTTTGACTATAACGTAGTATATTAAATCCTCTATGAACACCCATTCCTTAATATGGAATAATTACATACACTCAAAAAAATAAGATCCCTAGACTATCAAGAGTCTTTCATTATCACATAAATAAGAGAGTGACCTTTCCAAAGTAAACCATTAAACAAGTTTCCCAAACAAGGAAAATAATGTCACACAATCTTTCAGAAACATATAAAATATAAATTGGTAGAAATCAACATGCATGTTTATGCAATGCTTTAATTGACTAAACTAGTTTCCTAGGTCAGCCTTTGCAAATCAGCAAGTAAATCCCAACTATTCATTTTCCACTTCACCAAAATCTTACTCTTAAAACCTTTCACAACTCTCAAATCAAAAAAATTAGAATAATATCAACTTAGAAATTAAGCATCAAGTGTGCATAATGCGCCTCAGATGAGGGAGAAAGCACCCCTACTTATATACAAATGTGAGCAGTTGCAGGCTAAAAATAAGCTATCAAAGATGACACTTCTCAATCCAAAAGGTTTGACTCAACAAGAAAAAGAAAAGGTGGCTACTAAAATCATTGCACAATAAACACATACACAACCAAATTTCACTATGAAGAATGAGTCATCCACTCAAATGGATAGCAAGAATAACAATCAGAAATGCAAAGTTAATGTATTCTATAGGTCGACTGATTTGGCCAGCTTCTCATTTGACCATTTCCCATATTTCATTTGGCTTCATATGTTGGAATTCATATTGCAAGTTTAGACTCCTAAATAGGTCAAACTATTCATAAGTTGGCACCACCAAAACATCATGCGCGCTATCTTTTGGGTTTTTTGCTAAAGACCAGTTCTATGTTTCCTGTACATTGCATTTCCCTTTTTCCTTCATGTTTGACTAAGTCTTGGTTGTTATATATTTCACATTGGTTTGTATTGGATACTATGCACTATACTCAGTGCTGCCAATATTTCACTTAACTCAACATTTTAAATACTTTAAGCATTGCTTATGTTTATGTGATGCTTCATGTTTAAGCGTTATTCCTTTAATACTACACTATATACTTTAAGTATATGATGCACATTGTTAAATATGTTATGTGCTAGATAAATAATTCAATGCTATTAGAAATAATTTACACACATGTTTAATATAATATATATATATATATATATATATATACATATATACATATTTTATTATGTATATATATATAATTTATGCATATTTTGTTATGTATATATATAATGTATATATACAGAACAAAATATGTATATACATGTATATATATATATATATATCTCAACTTTTAAGTTTATAAAATACTTTAAATTTGATATTCGAATATACATTCATATTCTCATATTTCACATATTGATGCATGCGTATATATACATATCTATATATATTAGTATACTAGTATGGACATTTTCATTACGTCAATACATACGTGTATGTTAATATATATATATATGTATATATATCATGCCTTGATATTTAAACATATATATTCATAGTCATAATAACTGACATATATATGTTAGCTTTTCCGATCGATATTCTCATGCATATGGGTAATCCGTCCATGAGCATGCGTAGATACGTCTATCTACGTATACTCATGTTCGCATTTACTCATGTGAATGAGTTTATCATTTAACACATACACATATACATATATATTATGTATATATATCCTATCAATTAAATATAGACACATAAAGAAGAATTCTCACATCACAAAGAGACTCAACACTTTTAACCCCTAAAACAAGAATGTTCATGAATGAAACCCTAACTACTTCTATCCATACTCAAACAAGACCAAAGGTAACTTACTGCTTTCCAAGAAATTGACCTGACTCGACAAAACTAGAAGAGTGTGTGTGTGTGTGTGTGTGAAAGCTCAGTTTAGGTCTTATTAAGGGTTACTAGACCAAGTTCTTCTATTGAGTGATACTTCCCCTCTCTTCCGAAGGCTTGATTCTATTCATATACCCAACTTAGTACATTGAAATAGTAGTTATCCAAAACAAATATGTTCATTTGCATCATATATTCCACAACAAAAATCATCATATACCTTCAAATTGAATCAAACATTAATTCTTCATTTTTTCCAAAAACACATAAAGCACAAATACATTTATTTAAAGCATTTTCACCCAACTAGGTAAAAGTAAATAAGTAGTAACACAGCGGGGTGTAACATTATGGTTCTCTCACTGATGATTTCTCTAAGAAGACATGGGCCTGTTTTTGCAAGTATAAATTTAAGATCTTATATTAGTTTAATCTTCTTTTCCATTTGGTTCTTTACTTAATTCATTCTCCTAATAAAATATTTAACCATGCTTTGACAACTTATATCCCTTTCTCTTTCTTCTCTTTTTCCAAATTGAAAAGAAAATAAGTAGATACAGTATCCAAAGTTATATGGCCAAGGATGGAAATGAAAGAGTATCAATTACTTTAGAAAGAAAGGAAGATTAATGTGTGAAGAACATATAATGGTGGGAAATTGTGTTAAAAAAATTTGATAATATTTTAAAAAATAGTATTATGAAACACAAGACAACTCTATACACCCCTTAATATAACATAGTAGTAGAGAGGACAAATAAGACACAAATAGATGGTGCTAAGATTATGCTCACTAGAGTTAGTTTGGCTAAAACATTGGACAAAAAAATTAGTATAACATGTTATATAATTAACGAATCTCCTATGTTAGCTCTCATTGAAAAAACCCAAAAGAATTGGTTAGGATGGGAAAGAGTCACTCACTTTAGCATATCAAATTTTTTGGTTATAATTCATTAGTCTATGTACCTATGAGAAGAGGTCAAATTTGGACTTCAAAATGGTAATATGTATCTTCATCAAATATAGTAATGGGGTAAAGGGGTACAAGCTTTAGATATAGTGATAGGAAAGATGATATTCAATCAAAATGTGATCTTTGAGGAGATTAGCTTTTATTCTTATAGTCAAGCAACTAGATGAAAAAAAGTTTTTCAATTACATCTTAAAGACCCTAGAGTTTACACCTAAGCTTAAACTATAGTTTCAAGGTGAATGTATGAGGAGGAGGATACAAAGAGATTTGAGAGTTCTGATGAGGCACCTCCACCTTAGCTTGTGAAGAGGACCTTTTAGAAAAGGTAGAAACTAAAGAGGTATAGCCCACCTAATTTCAAATTTATATTTACTTTGTCTATTAATGGTAATGAGTCTATAATTATGGAGATGAACAACAATAAGTTTTAGAGGATGACAATGGAAAAGTAGATGGAAACACTCAAAGTAAGAACACATGGGACCTCATTCAATTATTCAAGGGAAGGAAACTTGGTTTCAAATGAGTTTTCAAGAAGAAATTCAATTTTGAGAACAATATAGAGAATTACAAAATAATATTTTTGCTAAAGATTATTCCTAGATAGAGGGAATAGACTTTGATGAGACATTTTCTCCACTTTATGAAGCTTACATCAATTATATTTCTTTTATTTTTTGTTGCATTTAACCTTGAGATTGAGCAAATGGATGTGAAGATGATATTTTTGTATGGAGATCTAGAGGAAGAGGTTTATAAGACACAATTGGAATGATTTGTGGTAAATAACAAGGAGAAATTGGTTTGCATATTAAAGAAATTTATTTATGACCTAAAATAGTCTCTTAGAATGTGGTACTAGAAGTTTGATTCTTATGTGTTAGGGTTGGTTTTTGTTAGATCTATATTAGATCATTATGTTTATTAAAAGCAAGATTATGATCATTTTATTGTTGTCACTTTGTATGCGGATGATACATTGGATAGTGAGAGTAAAGATATGATAAAGAATTTGAAAGATTAGCTTTAATTATAGTTTTTTTACTGATGATTTGGGGACTATTAAGTTTGTCTTAGGGATGAATATTATAAGAAATAAATCTACCAAATTTTTTTGGTTAAGAGGAAGATTTTTTTTGCAATGCTTCAACATGGAGGATTACAAACTAGTGAGTGCTCCTAATACTATGAGAACAAAGATAATTTTAGCTAAGTAGTTTCCTTTTACACCTAGAGAGATGGAGGGCACAATTCATACCCCTTATTTTAGTTTAGTTGGAAGCCTTATGCATGTTATGGTCTACACCAGACCATACATAGATCAAACAATATGTCTTCGATAAGTTTATATCTAATCTTGGCAAGAAATATTAGGTTTTAGTGAAGAGGGCATTTAGACACCTTCATGGTACTTCAAATTATGTTCCCACATGGAAAAGGGTGTCCCACTTGAGGTGACACTTTAAATGCCACGTGTAATTTATAATATGACATTATATAAAAATATCTTTAATGCCATGCAATATGTGTCAGACTATTTATAAAATTGTAAGATGTGTAATATATTCAATGGCACATGTAAGAGCATATAAGAAAGAATTACAAGGTGGATTGAAAAATTCATGTATGAATTTGACCAAATTATGATGCATGAGAATGACGCGTCATAGATCATCTTTCTAAAGGGTGAATGAGTTGAAATTGGAGCAACCAAGTTTGTTGGGTGACTTATGACATAAGAGTTACATTTTATATAGAGAATCTTGACCCATCATGAAGGGGTGTTGGAATTTGAGTCAACATAAGTTTGTGCACCATTTTTTATCTATGATTTATTCACTCATGGTTTTGGAGAATAATATATTGTTTCCTATTTAGAATTTTTCTATAAATGAAATGTGTAGGATGGAGATTAGTACTTGCATTTTACAAGGGGTTATGCTATCAAAATTCTTCAAACATAATTGGTGATTGAGATTGGAGAATTAGATACTATGAGATTGTATTGTAACCACAATGATGGTGTTTACTTATAATACATTGAGTACTATTCCATTGGTGTTTTATTTTTTCTTGAAATTTTTTTCCTAAGGTATATATTGTGTCACGTGTGATTTTAAGTATTGCATGTTTGATTAACTTTTTGAAATTGCTTAGATCCTAGTGGATTCAACATTTTTTTCCTCTCAATATTAAGTAGGAAATTATCTAGTTTTATCTAACTTACTTTCACATTATATAACATGAGTACTTTGATAATATTTTCTATCTAGTTTTGCAGCAAGCCCCATAATTCATTGAATATGAACTCTCATTTTTAGTTTTTATTTAAATAAATCCAATATTTTTAAGAAGAGTAACTAATTAAAAGAGACATGTAATGCATGTTACCTATTAAAGAGAGTGAAGACATGGGATCCACCTTATATGTTTCTCATAGATGGGAAAGGTAGTTGCTAGGTACATGATCCAAAGCAAAGTTAGTTTAATTTCCTAGATAATGAGTATTAAATAAAATGTGAGAGAGACATTTATTGAATTTGAGATACTTGCACATTTAGAGATTAAGAAATTAGAGAAGTAGGAAAATAAGAGTTTATAATGGAAGAGGAATGTGAAATGTCATGATTCTTGACCTTCTATATGTTTCAATATTCATGTAATATATTTTTAAATGGGTAAATTGCTCATAGACACCAAGGTTACGGTGATTTCATGGAGATGTGAAGATTTTTTTAAGTTTTGAAGGTGTTTTGTTGATCAAATAATGTGCTCAATTTCCTAGTTTTCTAAGAAAAGTAGTTATTTTAAATATTGTTCAATGTTGGTATTTTCAATTACTCCCTATTTTTTTATATAGCTTATTTTTCTTCGAGTATCATCATAAAAATCATTAAAGAGCATGGTGTAGAAGAGTTGTGGAGAAATGAGTTGTGTGACACAAGGAAATAAAATTGTCTATGGTTCAATAACAATAGTAATGAAATCATTCAATAACATTAGGAAGGATGACACATAGAGGTAAAAGAACATCAATTCATAGTGAGGTATAACTTTCAATTTTGTTGTTTCTTGATATTGTGTGCAAGTTTTTGCATCAACGTTTTGGATCACACTTTGTGATCCATCATCAAGATGATAGAGAGCTCAAGAAGATTCATTATGGTTAGTTGTAGACCCAATTTTCTTAAAAGGAAGAAAAGAGAGAGGCTGTGGTAAGAGGGAGGGGGAAAGGGAGACACAACCGAAAAGAAAATTAAAAAAGACACTTACATGCTAAGAGAAGAAATGTAAATAAAATGAGGAGAGATGAAATTATAGAAAATTAATAAAGAATTAAAAAAATAACTGCTACCATCTATATGACATAAAACAACAAACACAAAACCACTTAATTAAGACAAATAAAGCTTATATATATCACATATATAAGCTTAAAGTAATCACTATAGAAGAAGTTGTAAAATTGTATAAGATAAATGTAGACATGTAAAAATGACCTAACACTTATTGCACATCCTAAATGACATATTCTCGTCATCGGCATCATTATCACTGAATATCACTACATTTCACATCATTAACATCAAAAACCCTAATTTCCTCTATTAATTGAATAAATTTTTTTTAGCAAAAGGAATAATGCCTATATCTATATTTATATTAATAATAATATAAAGTTTACAATAAAAAATATATTTCCTTCCCAAAATTATATCCAGCAGGATCTAACATTTTCTTGGCTCATTTTATCACAAAAACCAGCTTTCAATATCACCCTAGGAGCCTGACAAAATTTTATCACAGGTCTTGCTTTTCATCACCAGTACTAATAACTGACTATAATGACTCCTATGGAATATAGCAAAATAGAATCACAAAGCATGCTTTGTCTTTTGACTATTACATTTAAGCAAAAACAACCTATTCCACTTGAGCTTGTTATTCTTCCATCTGTACAGGAAGAATTTCATTTTCATCTTGTTCTTCAATTAAATTTGCTACAATAGAATGAGATGAAGGCATGACATTGAGATTGAACTCCCAATCATTTCAAGCACTCATTGGTTGATGAGGTCCCATATTCACCTCTATTGGCTATTGAAGTCCACAATTTACATCTGCCACCTATTGTGGCATATTAATTAAATAACATCAATTATTTAATTATGTCGCTAATTCACTTTATTCCCCAAAATTAATTAAATTATTAAAAAATAATAGTTTAATTAAATCACTTTCCCCTAAACATGAATAATTAAATTAATTATTCAAAGCATCATCCAAAAGGCCAAATAAAAAAAATACAACTTTGTTTGTAAAAGTCAAACATGACTTGCACATTCAAATAAAAAAGATTAATTAATTAAATCAATTAATTAATTATCCTCACCCACTTTCATGATTGAGCAAATTACGATCCCCTGATTGCTCACTTTGATTGGTTGACTAATCTATCTATTTTTTGACTGATCCATCTATTCTTCAATTCTACTGAAGGCTCAACATGATTTCTTCAACTCCATAGATTATTCAATCTATTTTCTCAATTCCACTGAACACTCAAATTGATTTCATCAATCACACCAATTACATAATCAAAATCCATTGATTCTTCCCATCTAATTCCTCTCAATGGTTTTGAATAGTTGATCAGGATATTCTACTACGCAATCTTGAGCATTAATTTTGAAACACAAATTCTATATAACAACCATCTTCTTCCAAAAAAGCGATTGAAGAATCAACATCTTTTGCACAATGAAGTAATGCTGAAATCACAACCAATTTCTTGAAAAACATTTCATACATCTTCGATCAACATCACACTTTGAAGCTTTTACTATGCACAAATGGAGGCTTCGCATTGATACAACAACGATCCAACATCTTTATGAATATACTTCGACATGGGATGGTAACGCTACAATTTTTTAATTCATCTTATGTTTTCTCCTTTGATTGCATTGTTTGAGTTCATGTATTTGTAGTTTCATTTCATGAATAATGGGCATGAATCATGATCTTTGTTTTGAATTAGATTAGTTTCAATTCATTCATATTTGATTATTACGTTTATCAATTTCCCCCTTACACATTCTAGCATGATCAATGGGACCATGATCCTTAACATTAAGATGTCCTTGAGTGAGTTTTGAACAATTGCAGGTTCCAGAAACATACTTGAAAATTTCTCACGCAAAAGCTAAAGGAAATTCACATGCTCGATCTTTCATTTCAGCAGCAATCACCCATTTTTTAGTCGCTTTTTCTATTTCAATCACTTTTGCTAAAATAACAAAGGAACTTTTGCATTTTCCAACCACTTTTGATGGATAAATAGAGGCTGCTTTAAATTTTTTTAGCCGCAGTTGCTTCTAATAGGGTTGCATTTGCTTAAAAATTTCACTTTTGCTTTGTTAAAGCTTTATCTGAAAGCTGCAAGTTATTTTTTCGATTTCTAACACTAACGGTTGCTTGGTTTGGATGCTTGAGTGGTGCTAACATCGTTTCTTGTAGGATATGGTATACATTACATGAAGAAACAACTAACACGTTTATTACAAAGAAGGCGAACGGTTGAAGTTTTGAATTCTTTCATAAGCTTTTTAGATTAGAAAACTTTGAATTGGTACTATAAAATAAACCCCACAACTTGCACATTTTTAGTTTGGTGCTCTAAAAAGAACATTTCACAAAGCTTTCCAATTTAGAAAAACTTTTAATTGGTGCTTAAAAAGGATCTTTCAAAAACTTTCTAGCTTAGGAAAAAATTTCAAATTGGTGCTTAAAAAGAATGTTCAAAAAGTTTTCTAGTTTAGAAAACTTTGAAATTGGTGCTATAAAATGAATCCCACAAACCACACCTTCGGTTTGGTGCTCTAAAAATAATTTTCCAAAGCTTTCTAGATTAGAACAAACAATTCTTTTTGGTGCTCTGAAAAATGATTTCCTTTGACCAACGATTTCAATATGTTGACGAAACGAGTGATTTCCTTTTGTTGACCAATTAATACAAGGCTTTAGAAACACTTCAATTGGTGATTAAAATTGGACAAATCAATTTTCTAACTTGCACATTGCTATCTATATTGCTTGATATCTCAAACACTTGAATTTTGGTGCAACATAAAAAATGATTTTCTAGTCCTTTTCACACTTTATTTGGTTGGATAGCACCACTCGAGGGGCTTAAAAAGAACACTATGATGAAGTGTATATTGTGTCTTTCATGCTTGGAAAATTGGGTACCTATCCTCTCCCCTCACATCTTTTGGATGATCTTGGGTGATGAAAATACTTTGAGTTTTGGATTTTGGTATTTTCATTTTTTATCCTTAAAGAGGTGACTTGTTACAAAATACATCTCGCGATGGAGAATTCATAAGCAAGTTCTTGAAGCATGTTTACTGGGGGTCTATATCAAAGGTTGTGAAATCATGAGAAAGTAACTTCAATCCTGATGCATCAACGTATTGCACCTAATCCCATGCCTTAAATGGAATGGGAACGGTTAAAGAGTCTTAAGTGACCAGCGGATAGTAGTGAAACGACAGGTGTTCTTAGTTTTTTGTCATTAAAACCTTCTTGTTTGTGGTGGCCAACTTTGTCTTTCCAAAATAGTTCTTTAAAGTGGTGCATTGGAAATTTATTTCCAAGAAGTTACTATGGCATGTCCAATTTTTGGTTGAGTAGAGGTTAAGAGTTTGTTCTTAACATACCTCTACACTTACCACAAAATTTCTTGTAAAATCATCCCTTCTACTATGAAGGGCATGAGACAAGCCCACCAAGAAGAATGTACCCACTTGAGTTAGGATTGTGTTGCTTGTGAGTCAATTTAAACACATTGCATGATTCCAAAACAACTCAAACACACATCAACATTTTCATCAAATCTCAAACACTTTAAGGATAGTGTGAATAAATTTGAAAAGAGCCATTTGTTTGCACTCCTTGAAAGATATCATAAAAAAATATCTCTAAAGGTTTCTAAACATTTAGGCTTAGATTTCAAGTCACACTAAATCTAAAGTTAAAATTGGAAAACTATAGCTTTTTTGGTATCTCAATTTTCACTCGGTGAAAAGAAATGTGTCTTTAAAGTTATAGACATTTAGATAAAAAAAAATGAGTGTTTTTGATAAAATCTTCAAGTGAGTCCATACATTTGCTGTTGTATCATTTTCCATATCTCAAAAATAGGACACATGAAAAATCAAATCAAACAAAGTCATCCAAATCTACAAAATTTATCCAAATCGCTACCAACACAGAAACTGGAAAACAAAACTAAACAGAGGTTGCTTTTGTTGTTGTTTCTACTGCACTTGACAAAAACTAGTCATGGTTGACCCAAAACCTATTGCTTTTCCTCTCTTTATTTTGACAAATATTGTTAGAAACTCACTACTTTTGCTAAACTAAATGCACCTTATCTAAAAATTGATGCAGTTGATCTTTTTTGTGACACACTTGACCAATTTTCTTGGCCATAGTTGCCCAAATTTGGCTGCTCTTGACCAAAACAACCGCTTCCACTTGCACAAATTCACTTGTTGTAAAATTTGAAATAGAAGTCACTCTTGAAAAATCTTGTTGCAGTTGCCTTTTAGATTTGGCTGCAATCAACCAAAATCTAGCCGCTTTTCACAAAAATTGTCGCTATTGCTCTAAAATCACCACTTTTGCTCTGTTTCTGGTGAAACTATGAAAACCCATCCAAAATTGATTATAAGACTTGTGAGAACCAAAATAGTTAGACTCCCAAAACACATCATAATTTACATTAGTCCATCATCCATTTGCAAAATCAAACACTACATCCTACTTTTAGAAATTCAAAATCAAAACAAACAACTTGGATCATTCCTTCACTCAAAGTTCTAAGATATCAACATTTTCTTGAACCTCACGGCTAGTTCAATTAAGTTTCTCACAACATATCCTCTAGAAAAAGAAGTGAAATATTGATCCAAGTCTTTCAACATTTTGAGTTCCAAATATAGCGTCATCCAAAACATCACTCAAACTTTATGGTCTTGAGTATCACAAAAACCATATCAAAACACCATTCACTTTATGACCATTTGGCATCCAATTGCTCTAGTTCAACAACCAAACCTTACGACACCTATCATACAACCAAACTTTGAGCAAATTGAAGGTGAACAAATAGACATTATCAGTAGTTTGAGGAGTTCCATATTCAAGACAAAGGAAACACCAACTCAGTGGAGAAGCACAACGAATATCCTAGACAAACAAGAGCAAAAAGCCAATCTTGTGGTCGAAAGGCCCATATTACCACCTCCTATGTGGCAATAGATATCATATTTTCAAAAACAAAAAATCCCAAAAACACAATTACATTTCCTTAAAACAAAAAAAAAAGTATTAGTTCATTCCATAAGTTAGAAATCACCAACTTCCACAAAATTTTGACGCTTGTTTATGACAATCACGCGTTCACAATACAGAAAAAATATGGAAGCAAAAAAAAGTAGCGTTAGCATGCCCCCTAGCGAACACCACAAACAACATAAGTGACCCATGGGGTTATAGACCAAGTGACCTTGTAACTCAAAAGAAACCAACATTCAAAGCAACATCAAACCAATCACCTAGTGAGGAAGAAGTAATTTGTAGACAATAAGAAGCAATGGATAGATCAAATCAAAACCTAAAGGACATGGTCATAGAAGAAGTGGATAGTGAGGAAGAAATAAATAAGGAAGAATTCTTTCAACACTCCAACAATCCCAAGGTACTAAATTGATGGACAAACTCCTAAGAAAGGATCCAAATACCTATTTCTTCAAATTAGCACAAAGTGGTGGTAAGCTTCCTATAGACTTTAATGTGGAAGGTTTTAAGGATTCTCACCTCATTCCTTTAGGGGATAAATTGGTTTTAAGGGAAATACCCAAACTATTGGAGATTTCAAACATGCCACCAATCTTCTCACAAAGCAATGACCAACCTGAACAACAACCAATGGACAACCCTTCTTTTAGGAAACCATCCCAAATCGAGCAAGAAACAGTGGCCCAATAATATCAAGGAGGTCCATCTCAATACATGCCGCAAGGTAACAACCCACTAGCAGGACAATACATGCCACAAAATGCATCATATATTGATCCTTCAAACAACATAAAAATTCAACAAGGTCTACCACCAATGCACTACTAGGGTGACCTTCAAAGCAATTTGTCCCATCAACAAGGTGTATCACCAATGCATTATCAAGGTAACCTTCAAAATAGTTTGTCCTAGCAACAAGGTGTGCCACATGGTACCCTTCCCAATCAATAATTCCAATAACAAGGTGTACCACCAACACACTATCAAGGTAACCTTCAAAAAAATTCATCCCATAAACAAGGTGTACCACCAACACACTACCAGGGTAACCTTCAAAACAATTCAACCCAACAACAAGGTGTACCACCAAAACACTACCAAGGTACCCTTTAGCAGAATCAACCACAACAAGGATTACCACCAATGCACTATCAAGGTAACCTTCAAAACAATTCATCCCATCAACAAGGTGTACCACCAACACACTACCAGGGTAACCTTCAAAACAATTCATCCCAACAACAAGGTGCACCACCAATGGACTACTCCTAGGTAACCTTCAGCAAAATCAACCACAACAAGGAGTACCACCAATGCACTATCAAGGTACCCCTCCTTCTGCAACAAGGACCAAACCCGCCTTCCACACAACAAAGACCCTCCTTACATTCAACAAGGAGCTAACCCTCCTTACATTCAACAAGGACTTAACCCTCCTTCCATCCAACAAGGACCCTACCTTATGTACATTCAACAAGGACTTAACCCTCCTTCCACCCAACATGGTTACCAAGGTGCCATACCTCCACAATATCCAACCTATGCCCAAACAAACATTTTGGACTACACACAAGATCCCCAAACATAGAGGTAGGCATGCAACTACAAGCCCTAAATCAAAGGATAACGGACATCTAGATTGGACAAAGAAGACTTATACCCTATAGGATATATGTCCATTCCCCTTTGATCGCTCCATTACTATGCTCCCATTCTCAAAACAAATTGAAATACCAAAGTTTGACAAGTATAAAGGACAAGGAGATTCGATAGAACATGTACAAGATTTCTCGGTATCATGCATGGAAGTGAAAAATAATGATTCCTACCTAATGAGACTTTTTTCGTGCAGTCTTAATAGTCACACTATGGAATGGCTCTCCCATTTACCACTAGGTATTAAATTTTTTGATGAACTGACTACCAAGTTTGTAAACCACTTCTTGTTCAACATAGAACAGGACATCGCCATCATGGACCTCTACAAGATTAAACAAATTCAAAGAGAATCCTTTACATCCTACCTACAAATATGGAGATGTAAAGCTAGTAGATGCAAGTGGCCTATTCCCAAAAAAGAACTAGTGGATATCTTTGTTTCCAATGTCCAAGTAGAAATCAATTACCAACTCACCATGTTGTGCCCTAAATTTTTTGAAGAGACTATTGAAAAGGGAATACACATTGAGAGAGCTCTCATAGCAAGGGGAGTCATTAAACTAAACAACTCAAAAGACAATCCTTCTAGTTCAAATGACAGACCCAAGATTTGGGCCAAGAACAAAAATGTTACCAACGATGGAGTAGTTGATGCTAGAGCTATATGGAATGTGCAAAATCCTAACATACCACAAAACAAAGCCCAATTTACACAAACAAGCTATGCTCCCAACAACATACAAAACAATCAACTTAGTTATGCCCAAAACAATCAAGTTGTTAACCAAAAAACAAATTAGGGAGGACAACAAAGGAAATATGATCAACCAAGGAGGAAATTTACTGCCTTAGGAGAACCACTTGAGACAATCATGCACAAACTAGTTCAACAAAACCTCATCAATGTCAATGATCATCCAAACTATGAAGAGCCAAGTTTCAAAACACCATGGTATAATAAAAATGACTTAGATGAGTTCCACAAGAAAGGGATATATGATGAATAAGTGCATGAGACTCAAACATATAATACAAGACTTGATCAACAAAGGAGAATTTGATATAGAACAAGTGTTGTCCTAGAAACAAAGACCTCCAAATCTATACGAATCCAATTCCAAACCATACTAAGAAGAATGACAAAGGGAAAGACCAAGAATATCACAGTGCTAACTACACCTATGGTGACACCATCCTAGGTACCCTCTCACAACAAGATGACACTAGGGTCAATGTGTTAACTATACGAGGTAGGGACCCCGAATGTAATGTAACTACCTGTCAAGGGAAAGTCACAATACAAGGAGCACCACCTAAACCCACAGCTAAGTCGTCTAATGACTATAGTATTATGGAACAACTGAAAAAGACTCTCACTTTGATCTCCATCCTAGAGAGTTGTTGAAATTATCACCTGCACATAAGGAAATACTAGAAAAATCTTTGGAAGCATCAGTCCCTAATGACCTCAATCCTAATCAGTTTCAAGCCATGGTTGGAAAAATCACGGCCAATCATCATTTAGTCTTTTCTGGGAAATACCTTCTGCATAAGTCATTCCAAAACCAAGCCCTCTATATAGAGGTTGGTGTCCACAAACATATGGTCATAAGAGTATTGATAAATAACGATGCAGGTTTGAACATTTGTACCTTGAAATTTGTAAAAATGTTGGGGTATTCTAATGATGTAATTGATAAGGGAAAAATTATAACTATAAGGGCTTATGAGGACTTAGAAAGAAATTAAGAAGGGACAGTTAGGCTACCTATATAGATAGGACCGACAACAACAAAAACCACATGTCAGGTATTGGACCTTGAGCTACCATATAGCCTTCTTCTAGGACGCCCTTGGATTCATGCACTACAAGCAGTTCCCTCTACATTTCACCAATGTAAAATTTCCTCATGAAGGAAAGGAGGTTACATTATACACTGATCCTGAACCCTTCCACTATTGTGCAAAATTGGAGGATAAATACAACAAAATCCAGCATTTACCCAGTAATGATATATCATTTCACTCCTCATATGTCAACCCATCAACACTACCATCAACCTCAGCTAAACCCCTATCAAGTGAGAAACCAAAATTTTATTCCAATATTCAAGTACTTGACAAAGGTAACAAGAACTATCATTTCAATCAAGCCTTTTGCATTGGAATGCTTCCCCCAACACCAAAAGTTTATGGAGGGCCTAAGGAAATCAAATGAGTTCAAGCAGTAAAATGATAGCCAAACCCACAATCTTTACCAAGTGGGGAGATATAAAGGATAAGGAGATATTCAAAGAGGATCTTTCATCAATGATCTACAAAGAAGACCCAAAGGAACCAGAACAACTACAACCCATTCTAATTGATCCTAGCAGTAAAGGGTATTAGCTAGCTAAAAAATTGGGATACATTGGAAAAGGAGGCCTTGGGTGACATAAACAAGGTAGATGGGAAGCTATTATAGTGGAACAAAGAAGAACATGGGACTAGGCTACGGTTTAATAGACGTGGTTACTCCAAACACTGTACATACCTCTTTTAAGAAAGGAGCTCCTTCTACTGACATTAAGACATCGGATATCCACCATCTTATAGACATCGATTTACCCATTGATGACTTATTTGAAAGTCTTAGCGTAAGTATATTCCCTATTCGAACTAGCAAACCTACATTCAAAGATTGTACTTATGAAACACTCTAAGAGTATGAATGGGATTCTCCTTCCTTTGTCACATCTAGCGACGATGACCTAGATACCCAATGGGAGAATGATGCTAGAGCCATACTGACCATTTCAACAACTTTCGTAAGCTTTGCAGATAACAATGACAGCCTACCCCTTTGCTATCCACAATTAATAGATTGGGACCTATAGCACCATATGCTTGTTTTGGATCAATTCCAAAACGATGAAGCTATTGTAGATTTTATGGGCTTTGAACCGATATACCATCAAGAGATCATAAAGTAGGGTTTGTCATGGAACTCGAAAAACAACCATATTTTAGAGGGGAGATTGTATCCTCTAGTCACAAAATTGAAAAAGACAAGGTAAAAATCAACATGAGATCCCCTAGGGAAAACCACGATGTGGCTCTATGGATCCTAAAAAGAAAAATAAAGTATGAATCTAAGGGTGAAAACCTCTCCAAGGCACCCAAAGATGGAGGATTCAATCCCCCTATTTCTGAGTATCAAGAGAATTCGACACTCCTCGTTAAAGAAACAGAATCTATAAATGTTGGCACATCAAAAACACCCAAGATCACATTCCATGCAGTGTCACTTGATCCTAAAGAGAAAGTGAACTTCTTAGTGTTCATTAATGAAAGGAAGATAAACTTTGCATGGACATATGCAGACATGCTAGGGCTAGATCCAGCATTGGTCGTACACCATCTAGTTGTATTCCTAGAAGCTAAACCCATCAAGCAAAAACTACGAAAGATGCATCCCCAGATAGCACTTTTGGTGAAAGTAGAACTGAAGAAATTACTAGATGTAGGTTTCATTAGACCAATTGATTATCTAGAATGGATATTGAACCTGGTACCAATATCAAAGCCCACTGGGGGCATACAAATCTGCATAGATTTCTAAGATCTAAACAAAGCTTTTCCAAAAGATGACTTCCCTCTTCCAAGCATTGATATGATTATAGATCTAACAGTAGGGCATAAAATACTGTCACTAATGGGTGGCTTTTCAGGATATAATCGGATAAAGATATCCCTTGACAATCAACATAAAACAACATTCACTTGTGCATGGGGGACCTTCTATTGGAATGTCATGCCTTTCGGTCTAAAGAATGCAGGAGTGACCTATCAGTAAGCAATATCTACAATATTTCATGATATGCTCACATACAATTATGGAAGATTACGCGGATGATATACTAGTGAATTCCATCAAAAGAGAAGACCATCTGACCAACCTTGCAAAAGTGTTTGATAGGCTTGAACAGTATAACTTGAGGCTCAATCCGAAAAGTATGTATTTAGAGTAACATCTGGAAAGCTACTTAGAGGGTACATAGTATCAAGGAGAGGCTTCAAAGTAGATCCTGCAAAGGTAAAATCCATACAAGAGATTCCCCCATTAAATACATTAAAGCAGCTGAGAAGTTTACAAGGGAAACTACAGTCCATCAGGCAATTCATTGCGCAACTGGTAGACAAGTGCCATTCGTTCAGCCATCTCCTACATAAAGACATCACATTCAAGTGGGATGGTAGATGTGATGAAGCATTCCAACAAGTTGAGTATCTACTCACTCCTCCAGTACTAATGCCACCTATTCCAAATAAAGCAATGATACTCTATGTATCTACAACACAATCTTTGGCACGACTATGTAATCCTTTGTGAAGAGGCTTCAATATGTGAAGTATAAATTAAAACATTGGAATAAGTATCAGTTTGGAAATGTGTTCCAAAAGAAAAGGGTTGCACAGGAGCACTTAGATTGTATTACCAAGCAGATATGGGATCAAGGCCTTGATGTGGATTTGAGTAGGTTAGAGGATAGTGTGGTTAAAGACCTAGAGGAATGGGAGCTTCGTGAGGAAATCTTCCGGAAACAGAAGGCTCGTGTTGACTAGCTTCAAGAAGGGGATAAGAATACCTCCTTTCAGAACTCGGTGAAGGCTCGAAGACAAGGTAAAATTATTTCTTATCTTTGCTCTCTTGAGGGTTCTGTTCTTTCGTCCTCATTGGAAATTTCTAGGGAGGCGGTCCACTTTTTCTTTGGTATCTTTTCTAAAGATACCCCACCTGCTTGTGAGGAAGAAGATTCTATTTTGGCTTGTATTCCTCCTTTGGTGACTATAGATATGAATACCTCTCTTCTTAAACGTATTTCTTTGAAGGAGTTGGAGGAGGTGGTGTTATAGTTGAAAAAAGGGAAGGCTCCTAGGCCAAACGGGTTTCCAGTAGAGTTCTTTTAGGAATTTTGGGAAGTAATCAATCTTGATCTGTTGGAGGTTGTGCAAGAATCTTTAAGGAATAAGCAAATGTTGAGAGCCATGAATGCCACATTTCTTTCTCTCATCCCAAAACGCGAGGGTGTTGATTCTCTGGACCTTTTTTGTCTAATTGCTTTGTGTAATGTGGTATATAAAATCATCACAAAGTTAATTTTTGAGCATCTAAAGCCATGGTTGGATAAGTTGATCTTGGAATAACAAGGGGGATTCGTTGCAGGTAGACATATTTTGGATGGTATAGTTATTGCAGCTAAGACTATTCATTCCATGACCTCTTCAAAGGATAAAGCCATGTTTATAAAGTTGGACATGGCTAAGGCATATGATAGAGTTAAATGGGAGTTCTTGACCAAAATTCTAGGAACCTTTGGGTTCAATAGGGAGTGGATTGATTAGGTCATGAGTTGTGTGACGACATCCTCTTTCTTCGTTCTCATAAATGGAGAGGCTTCTAATCTATTTGGTGCTTCTAGAGGTCTTCAACAGGGGGATCCCTTATCCCCATACTTGTTCATCCTAATGGCCGAAGGTTTGGGGAGGTACATTAAGTCTCAGGTTATAGATGGGCTCATTCAAAGTTGAAAATGGAGCAACTCTCTCCCTCCTCAAACACATCTTCAGTTCATACATGATTCGACTTTTATGGGTGTTGCTAAGGTGGCTAAAGTTGTTGCTTTTCGATAGATGTTGGATTGTTACTTGGTTGCCTCAGGTCAAAGCATAAATGAAAGTAATTCTAGCATTTATTTATTTAATACCATCTTGCTTATTCAACAACGTATTGCCAGGATTTTAAGGTTTTAGGTGGGAAAGCTTCCCTTTATCTATCTTGGTATCCCTTTGGATGTGTGCCCGCTTCCCTATCATTTTTGGCAGGATGTGATTGATAAATTTTGAGGGTCGGTTTGTCACTGGACCTATAGATGGCTATCTACGGCTAGTAGAGTTACTCTATTGAAGTATGTGGTACATTCCTTACCTATATACAGATGCTTTGTGATGACTGCCCCCTCAAGTTTCATCAAATATTTTGAGGGGTTGTGCAAGTAGTTTCTATGGTTGGGTAATCTTCTTTCAAGGAAGTGGAATCTAATTAAGTGTGAAGTGGTTTGTCGGCCAAAGCAAGGTGGTGGTTTGGGATTGCATAGGGTAGATTGGAATGGGCAAGCTTTGGCTGCTAAGATGTACTGGAGATGGTTTTCACACCAACATCAGTCCTAGGCTAGGATCCTAACCTTCAAGTACCTTGGGGGGGTGGATGGCGTTGAGGTTCCTTGATTTAGTCTTTTGGGGAAAGGTTATATGATATGGTATACTCTCAAGAGGGGAGCCAAGCTAGTTAAACAAGGCCTGTTTTGGATCTACAACAGAGGTTTTGGTGCCTTTTTTTGGCATGACTCATAGGATGGCTTCCTACCTATTATCTACTCGCATCCTCACTTGGAGGACTTATGCAAGATTTTTGTTCAAGGTGGTTGGAGTAGAGTGATGGATTTCAAATCCCCTTAGGCTTTGGGGCAGACTATCATCTATTAGTGGAAGGATATGCAAGAGTGGCCACTAGGTGGATCTTTAGAGGATAGGAGGGAGTTATCCTCTATTTTGGTTGCTAGAGTTTGTTGCTCTCTTCCGAAGAGGGATGTGTTGGCTTGGGGTCTAGGTCCTGAAGGGAAGTACATTGTTGCTTTAGGGTATCATGTTTTGGACAAAGAGGCCTTTGACAGTGATAAGGTTCCTTGGTGGAAAAATATTTGGAATAAATTCTATTGGCCAAAATGTAATTCCTTTTCTTGGCTGGTGGTGTATGGCAGGTGCTTGACTTGGGATAACCTCTGTAAACGAGGCTTCCAAGGTCCCTCATTATGTTTTCTTTGTCTAAAAGATGTTGAGACTATTCCTCATCCTTTCTTTCAGTTTCCCTTTCCTAGGACTATTTGTAATTTTTGGTGGGGGTCTTGGAATTTTCTGTGCAAGCATCCCTCTTCTCTTGATGAGTTTTGGAGGATCATTGGGTCCATCCCAATGAAGACTTCTTTTTTGTGCACAGCATGGCCTATTGGTCCTAGTCTTATTACTTGGCACATTTGGTTGGAGCACAGGATCTTTCTAGATAAGAAGTTGCTAGTAGGTCAAGTTTGGGCTCATATTTTTGGGGCCTTGTAGGAGGCGTTATATGCTAAATGTGACCTATCAATCCCAGTGGATCCTGGAGATACTAGAGTTATTCATAATTTGGGGATTTCTATTGGTGGTACTAGAAGGCCCAAGATTGGGTGAGGTAGGTTTTCTAGAGGAAAGGTCTTCAAGGGGGGATTGGATGCTTCCTCCCACTGGTGTTTCAAAAATCAATATGGATGGGTTGGAAAGGGGTAATTCGGGACACGCTGGCGTTGGTGGCATGGGCAGAGATAGCTCCAGGGAGGCTGTGTTCTTATTTTCAGAGTATAGGGGTAGCACTCTAATAACCTTATGGAGGCCTTGGAAATTCTTTTGGATTTGAAGAGGGCATTTGGTTGGAAAAGGATTATCTGTGAGTCAGATTCTTAGGTGGTGGTGGACTTGATAAATAGACGACAGTTTGAGGATGTTAGTTGGCAGCTTGCAGTGGTGGCCAAGAAAATCACCAATCTTGGAGAATTACTGGAGTCTATCACCTTCTCTCATATCCCTCGGGAATGGAATAAGGTAGCTAATGGGTTGGCCAAATGGGCTTATGAGAAGAATGGGATTTGGTTGGTGGATGATTGGGATAGTTTACTAGGGTACCTTGCCTAGGATTTGGAGGGTTGGGTTACTAAGGATGTGAGATGTTGCATAAACACTTCTTGATTGCTTGTATGATGGTTCTTGACCCTTTTAGGGTCCTTCCTACTTTATGCTTTGTACTGCTCTAAGCTGATTAATAAAGTTTTTACCCTCTTTTATTAAATTTTTTTAAGAGAGATTCTAGAGACAAAATTACATAAGCTAATTAATCATACATAAAAGTTTAAAAAAAGAATGCAAGGCTGAACAAGAAAGAAAAGGTGAACTGATTTAGTAAAGGATGCCTAATTTTGATGAGACAAATTTAATCATCAATATTTACTCAAAACTTAATTAAAAAGATAACCAACTAATAACATCAAATTGAAATAAATAACAGAAAAGTAAAAAATTACAAGCTACAAAATAGAGAAACAACTTCAAATAAATAGAAAAATAACCCACAAAAAATTCACAAGTGAAAAGAGGATAAATTGAGAATAAATTTTATAACCCAAAAAAATAAGAACATAAAGGTAACCAAATAATAAAATACCACAAGAAAGATGTCGAAGGCAGGAGCATGCAAGATGCAAGATCCAAAAAAGCGGGGAGGGAGAAAAACAAGGTTAGGAGAGAGGAAGGCGAGGAAATGGGGGAGAGTCAAGATAGAGGACAATAGAGCTTCTTAGGTTCAATAAGAGAGGTTTCCAAGAGAGGCTTAAGCTCCAACCTTCATCACAATTGAGGTTGGTGGGATGATTAATGATTTCTATGGCTTCCTTTAGTTTCCTCTTATAGAATTTTTCTTCTTTGAATAAGATCTAAATATTTTCTAAGCAAATATGATGTTTGGTTGATGAGGAGTGATCAACTAGGGTAGATCTAAGAACATGTTCATGTTTGATGTCAACACTCTGCTCTCTAATTCTGGTGTTGAACAAGCAGCCCGTTTCACCTATATAAGGAGTGCCACAACAACAAACTATCTTGTAAACTCCTAAGTCTAGAAAGATGTCTCTAGAGTCTTTAAGAGGAGGGATACAATTTTTTAATGTGGTAAATGGTTTGAAAGTGCATCAAAGGATTTTCTTAAGAAGGATTTTGGAGATTTTTGGGAGATTCCTTCAACAAAAGGTAAGTTGGCACCTAGGAGAAGCAAAGGTTGGGAGGATTTGGAGTTGGAGTTCGAGTAGAAACTTGATATGGATTGGCTGAAGGCTCTAGATATTTTCTTGTTGGTATACCCATTCAACCTAAAGACATCACGAATATGGTCCAACTCTTGGTTTAAATTTTCCTCATCACAAATTTGATAGGCTCTTATGGCTAGGGTTTTAAGGATCTAAAATTTTTGACTAAGGTGGTGATGGGAAGATGAATGGAGGTATAGATTAGTATGGGTAGCTTTGCAGAAAACACGACGACCAAGGGACCCATTAGATTTTTTGATGATTAGAACATCTAGGAAAGGAAAATTTTTATTTGATTCAAGGTCCTTGGTGGGAGATGCAAGGCGCTATGTTGTTAAGGTGGGCATGAAATTCGTCTAACTTGTCAAGGCCATGAGGCCAACAAACATTGGTGTCATCCACATATCACTTTCACCACCTTGGTTTGAGGGGGGAGGACATGAGAGAAATTTCTTCAAAATGTTCCATATAACTTCTTAAGTTGAAAAGTACCTACACAATCCATAAAAGCAAGGAGTGTGCATAGTGCATGTTGCAAGCACAACACATGGAATGAATGAAAAGGGTGATGCACATAAGCTAGGAATCACAAAAATTGAGGAGTGCACATTATTTGTAGAGTTTGATTAAGTACGGGACAATTTTTGGTGTGAATACCTTTTTTTATTAAGAAGAATAATATTTTTTTGTAAGGTGTGTTTTTTAGGTTGGGTTAAACAATGTCTTATATTGTAGAGAGTTTTTATAAATTAGTTGTAAAGGGTTTTTATTTTCAGAAGGAGTTTTTAAAGATTAGTTTTCTTTTGTATATGGTAGGAATTATTAGTAGAATCCAACCTAACCATAGTAGAACATGACTAATGCTTTTAAATCAAACTATACAAGAGTGAAACAGTGCCCTTAGATAAATTATATTATATAAGAGATGGTTTTTGTGTTGATGTAATTAAATGTTAAGACTTAAGACAAAAACAAAAATGAAGAATTTTTTTTTTAAGAATGGAAAAATTTTATTGAAGAGATGATTTATATGAAGAAATAATGAGGGAACTTTTAAGAAATAAGAAGAGGAACACAAAATTTTATAGGGCCTCAATAATTTTTTGTCCAGAGCATACATAAATAAAAAACTATATGAAAGAAACAAAAAAGATTCAAATGTTTAATGGAGAATTCCAGGGAGTGAGGTGAACATGCAGAGCGAGAATTCGAGCAGGCATTTGGGTTTGAATTCTAGGGAGGGCAGGACTACGAAGGTGTTTGAAATTGAGGATGAAGATGCAAATACAGATCTTCCCTCTATGCTACTCATTTTCAGTGTTGGAGATGCATTGTTGGGTGCAGGGAGGGGAGAAGAAAACCTCCTCTTTTCTTTTGGGAGTTTTGGCATTGTTGTGACATTTGGGGTGTTGGTGGAGGAGGTTTTTCTTCACTGTCTATGTCTCTCCACTGAGCTCAATGCGTGGTTGTTTTCTCATGCCTACTTCTTCATTTTGAAGTTGGAGTTCTTGGGTGTGTTGTGTAGCGGCCCTTTATTTTTTGGCACTCTATTTTTGGGTGGAGGAGTTGGGGCATTCTCTTTGTCTTGGTCTTCCCCTCCTCTTTGGTTTGTGGTATTCCCCTCTATTGGGTTTGGTCCCTTGGGTCTAGTCATCCTCAACAAAAGAATTTTAATTGTGTGCTGCTAGACATTTTGGTTGTTGGGGGTTAATGCTCTGCCTCGTGGGGGTTTGGACTTGTTCAAAAATCATCCTGGTCATGATGGTGATTTTAGTTACTTATGGATGATTGGCTTTAGTTTACCCAAGTTTTCTTCTTGGGTTTTATCTTTGCTGATGTTGGTCTGGTTAGCTTGGGGAAATGGTGCTCTTTGGTGGTTGCATTTTTTGTTCTAAGTTGTGGAAGTTTCTAGGGATTTCCATGACATTGTTAGTTTCAAAGTATGCTACTGCAAAGGAGGTGTTTTCTTAGACTCTTTGGGGATCAAGTTGATGTGAAGATCTTATCTTGTGTTTGTGGTTGGAAGTTGGCTTCTTTGGCTTGTTTTGTGGTCACCCATGGTTGTAGTGTTGTTGGGTCTAAAGGTTAGTGAGGCCATCTGTTGTTTGGTTATGGGGAGATGGGGGTTTGTCACTTGTGTGGTGCATATTGGTCTATGTTGGTGGATTTGAGCTTCTATTTCCCTGTTGCATATGTGTTTGTTGGGGGTTGGCTTTAGAGCTCCTTTGAAAGTATTGTTCTCTCTCATAACCTAGGTAGGTTTGAGGTTAATGAGAATTAGTGCTTCTTGTTTTGTTCTTACTTTCTTCATGTTTCCTCATTTTGTGAATTCTATTGAGGTGGAGTTTGTGGATCTGGTTGAAAGTAGTGATCTTCTTTGGATTCCCCCCTTTTTGGCTTCTCTTATGGAGGTGGAGCTATCTCCTATTGAGGTGGAGATTGGTTTTGTTGGAGGGGCTTGGTGGTGCTACTATGGGATTCTATTTGCTTTATGCTCTATAGTTATGTACTCTTCTATTGAGGTGAAGATTTTTGTGAAGCTGGAGTATTTTTAGGGTGCTTTGACTTCCTTGTTTATTTTCCCCTTTCTTGGATTCTATTGAGGTGGGGACTATGTTTGGTGTTGGGATATTGGTCTGCATCTTGTGTTTGATTTTGTATGTTCCTTCTGGCTCTTGGCCTTTGATGTTTCTTTGGTTCTAATTTAGGATTGTTGTTGGTTTTGAGTGTTCTGTTGCTCCTAGTTATTTGGTGACCAGGTGTTGGTTGTTAGTTTGTTGTGTTATTGTGGTGTGTTCGCTAGTTTTTCTTCTCTATTTCATTGGAAAAGTTTGATACTTTTGTGTTTGGAAGTTTCCTTTTCTTAGCTTTGTACAAGGTTTTGGGCCCTTTCAAAACCCTGCTTACCTTATCAAAAAAAAAGAAGATTCAAAAGCAACAATTTGTTGGTTTCTTCTCTTTTGATGTGTGTGTGTTTAAACATTTCAAAAATTGTATAACTATTCATAGAGTCAATTCACCCACTAGGTCAAACTACACAATGCAAATGTGTTTTAAAAGGAACCTTAATATTTAATGAATTATGGACTTGGTAGAAAATAAAATTGGTTTAATAGATTGTACATAGATTTCATGTAAAACTATATTTGGACTCAAAATATAAAATCTTTAGCCAAAATTCAATGTTCATACATATCTAAAGCTTGTGTGCATGTTGATTCATCGAAATATGGTTGGAAAGCTTAGCATTCACTAAGTGATTTGTATGACAAATAACCATAGTACAAACAAATAGAACAAATGTTGTAATTGTATAATGAGATGTTATTTGAGAGAGTAGAAGTGAGTATTTGTTGTAAGAGTTGGCCATTGAGATAGCCACCAAAGATCTAGAGGCCTAATGGAAAGCACAATGAAATGAGAATACCAATATGACAAGAATAAACTATATTCTTATCTTGATGAATGCAAATATATAATAATAATAGATTGATATTCCAAAGGGAACCCCTTGGTTATATAGGCCAAGTGAGACATATGGTATCATAACATTATGACAAGTGTCTTAATCTTATGATATGATACATAAAGTGATAAGTATCCTATGTGTACCCTAAGTAAACTTAAGTGATAGTGTGGAAAATCCTAATAGTGGAACTAGTTAGGTAATACTCCTATTCACAAATAGGTAATACTCCTATTTACACCAACACCCCCTTAAGTGAAACTTAGGTGTAACATGCCCATTGCTCAATTAATAATTTATCCTATGTTTTACCACAAGTAAATTTATCTCAATTGCCAAACATATGGCATAAAAATTTTATTTTCAATCAAGATAATATGCACATTTGATATAGAAATAATTCATCTTTCTCATTTCATTCAGCAAAATGTTACAATATTTCTAAAGAAATGATTACATAAACAAGATACAAAATACTTTTTCCATCTTTCACAGAAATAGATACAAGATACATACATAGCTCATCTGAGCTTCAATGATACTAGAAATACAAATGATCCAAGAAATCCCCCTTCAAATCTTGGCTTGTCGACTGAGAGGAGAAGCATCACTCAAGCGCTTTTTTTCCATCCACGGACTTACTACAGTCCCCCACACATCTGCCACATATGGAAGATGGCCCTACCTTTTGACGAAGAGCTTTGGTCCAGAAACCTCAAAATACTAGCCAATCCTAAGCTTGGTGTTGTGTCCTACATAACTAAAAATTTACCATACAAAATCTATATTCTATGTGTATGAAAATCTCAGACTAGCATGCTAAAAGGTACACAATGAACTAAAAATGTAACCAATGGAAAATTACACCACTTTGGCCAAAGTATTCGTCACCCCTAATTCAAAATGGATGTCACACACTCATCCACCATTCTAGCTCGATTTGTTATTACCATTCATATTCTATGCATAGGCTATCCCATTCATTGGATTCAGCCTAATCCCAAGAACAAACTATAATCTCTTAAGTTCACTATGACTCATATAGTAGGTTAAACAAGTGTTTCCATAACCTATCTTCACATAATAGCTTTAGCTATATAGACTTCACTCAATTGTAGCATTTAGTACTAATATATACAATCACTCCTTAATATGGAGTACATACAAATACTGAAGAAAATAGAGATTCCAAAACTAGAAACAAGAAGTGACTTTAAATTTCACATAGGTAGAAAATAATCTTTCCTTAATAACATATCATGTTTTCCAATCAAACAAGCAAAACATAGAATCTTTCTAAAGACATTCAAATCATAAAAGAGTAAGATTCGACATGCTTGTAAATTCAAAGCTCCAACTCATTCTAATTGGTTTCCAAGCTTAGCCTCCTCAAATCAACTTGCAACTTAGCAACTATTAATTCCACTCTTCCCAAATACTCTCACAAAAACCTCTCACTAAAAATCTTGAAAAAACTCTCTCTAAATCTCTCATAAAACTTAGAAGAATAGAGCAATATTTAAAAAATAACAACAAAATGCAGATATGTGTACCTTTGAAGTAAATAATGCCTCTATTTATACACAAAAATCAACAACTAAATGCTAGAAATAGGGTAATAGATTTGACACTTCTCAGCCAAATTGGTTTGACTCAACAAGGTAAATAAAAGGTGGCAAATTTAAAAACAAAGACTAGGCAATACTGCACAACCAGCCACTTCTATTGAGGACAACAAAATAATCATTCAGATATACAAGGTAAATATTCTCACAAGTCGACTCCCTCTTTTCCAACTTCTATTTGACTAATTCACTCATTCATATTTTGCCTCCATTGCTAGACAAAGCTCTCAAAACAAACTTCTAAAGGTAAGCAATTATTCATAATTTGGTGCCACATAAACCTTATGTGTGTTATTTTGGTGTTTCAAATAAACAACCAAGTCAAAGCTTGTTAATGTGTTTTAGTTTTCTTTCAATACTTTTGACTATGTCTTACAAACTATTTCTATGTGCCTTACATAGCACTTCATGTATTTTGCAAAGTATGCTAATACATTATGAAATGCTTGCAACGCTATTATATCATGTGCTATTTATTAATGCTACGCTTTTCATTGTTAATGTAACATGTATAGTATGTGCTTTATATTATAACATCAGAGCTTAATGTATAATTAGTGCTTATTCAAACATTATAATATATATGTGTGTGTGTGTGTGTGTGTGTGTGTGTGTGTATCTATTATATATATATATATATATATATATATATATATATATATATATATAACTTAACATATTATGTATATATATTAACTTACACATTTATATAGAATGTGTCATTTGATATTCAAATGCATAAAATTATATTCATTTATTTCCAAATTATTATTGTTAGAGTAATCATGCATTAGCTAATAATTAATTACTCTTTAATTGATTATTAGTCTAATTTATTCTTATGCACTTAAGCTAAACTTAGGAGTATTTTATGCTTTATTAGTTGAGCTAATATTAGATCATTATGTCTTACCTCATGTGATGTTGACACTTGTCATGATATGATCCATTTCTCATTTAAGGTTTTTCTCTTATAAGCACTCAACCCTCATTGTAATTATATCTCAAGCTTTCATATCTTTTTGAGAGTCTCTTGCTTCTGTAGCTTTTTCCTGTTGAGGAATATTGCATATATTGTTTGTAGATCTCTTGTGTGGAAGGTGTATTTGTTTGTTGTTTGATCTTGTGGCTCATGGTTTTGTGCTTGTTTCACAATTCTAACATGGTATCAAAGCACGGATTCAGCAAACCCCTTCTTGATTTATGAGATTTTTCTTTCTTCAATGAGAGTTACACACTTCAAATTTGAATCTCCTTTACCTTTTTTTTGCAAATTTTGGAGGTGGGTGTTTATTGATGCATTTTTGTGTGAAAAGGACCTCGCCGTTGGATTCAGAGCTGTCAAGAAAGACAAATTTGGATTTTCGCCTGATTTGGGTTCCTAATGTTAGATTTACGAGGGTTTGAAGTGGTTGCTTTGTTTTTTGATCCAAAGGGTAGTTGCAATTTTGGTGTGTTTTGAGCCAAAATGGACATTACCATCACACTTAGAAGGCCCAAAAACCTTAAGATCGCATGTCAAATTGCTAAAATCTGTGTTAGGAGTTTCTGAGGCAAAAAAAAATTGCCAAAGAGGTCGTACGGCCTCCCAAGCACAAGAATTGAGGTAAAAAAAAAAATCATAATTTTTTCTATGGATTTTTTTTAAAAAAATCAAATTAAAAAATTGTTAAAATCCTTTTTTAAAGGCATTGCAGGGTTTATTTAAAATTTATATTAAAAAAAAATGGGTTTTGCGGTATCTAAGGTACTTGTCGCCCCCTGCCATGGTAGGGATGACAAACCTCGAGCCTTGCCCTCAAGTTGGAAGGGTACCCGATGGGTACCGCCTCCTGCCCATGGCAGGTGGTGGTCCCCCTTAGACGCCCCGCCCACAAGTGGTGTGGGGTGGGCTTCACTCCCCCCCCAAACTGCCCAAAATGTATTTATTTTTAATATTTAAAATATATATATATATATGCTTTTTTAAAATAAAATATATATAAAGTTTTTTTTTGTCTTTTTTCACTTTAAAAATAAATAAAAAAGGCATGTTTTTTGCAAAATAAACTCCACATGTACTTGGTTGGAGGATTTTTTTACCCAGGCTCTAAAATTGGTGAACTTCTAAATTTGGCGGCATTTTTTGCTACATTTGGCGGAGTTTTTTTTGCCAAGCTCAGCCTCTCTTCATTGAGCTTTTTCGTTTTTGCACCCATATTCCAAAGGCCATATCTCAGCCATATGGTGGGCTTTTTCAGTGCAATTTTTTTGAAACGAGGTAGAATGTTGAGCTCTTCAAGGTGGTGTAGGTGTTTTCTAGTTTTGGTTTCTGGTTTTTTCTAGAATTCAATTTTCTCAGTTTTGTCGTTTAGTTCTCATTTTGGAGACTTTGACGGGCCATATCTTCTGTGTCCAGACACATTTTTGGGTGTCATTTTTGTTTTCAAAGTGCATTTTTTTTCATGTACTTCATCATGGTGTTACCAGTTTCCTCTTTTTATGTAAGAGAATTGTATTTTCATCATGGTGTCCTTTTTTGAACATTATGGGCTCTCATTGTATGTACTTATTATGTAGATGCACTGAGATAAAGTAACATTTTGGTGTATAATTTTTTGGGGATTTTGCACATCCTGTTGTGCCTTTTGTATTTGCACTATGATATAAAGTGCCATGGGGGGTTGATATTTTTCTTTGGTTTGCGAATCACGCCTTTGTCAAGTGAGTGTCCCTTCCACGACAACAGTGAATCTCATTAATTCTTTCCTCATGCATATGTGCATAGTTTGCATACCCTTTTATTTGTGGGTTGTTTCTTCTACAAGTAGTTCTTGGTTTCATATAGTTTCAGTGTTCCTGCCATGGCTCTACCTTTTTCAACATTATGGGGGGTTTCTATTGTTGGTGCTAATGCTTCTTTTCTTTCGTGGTTTGGAGTGATCTATGTATTGAGTTCTTATTCCTATGTACTCTCAAATGCAGCATACATCAGTGGCTGGTTACATGCATTTCGATGAGATGGATCATTTACCATATGGACACTCTTGCATTCCTATTTTTGGAGGTTCTTCATTTCAATATTCTATCAATCATCTTTTGACAATAGTCTACAGTTTTGTGCTTTTGGATTCTATATGTTCCTTTTTTTAGGACATTGTCTTGTTTGGAGGATTCTTCAGTCCTTCACTTGGCTTTCATGTCTTTTTGGAGTGGAGTTTTTCCCATGAGGTTTTCTCTATTTCTCCACATTATAGAGATCTTTTGTTTGTACATGGGTACCTCATCAAGCCTTATTTTTCAGGACCCATCATGCATTCTTTTTAGGGTTTTTAGCTAGTCCCTAAGTTCATCTTAAGGGGGTGTTAGAGTAATCATGCATTAGCTAATAATTAATTGCTATTTAATTCATGATTAATCTAATTTATTCTCATTCACTTAAGCTAAACTTAGGAGTCTTTTATGCTCTATTAGTTGAGCTAATATTAGATCATTATGTCTCATCTCATATGATGTTGACACTTCTCATGATCCGATCCCTTTCTCATTTAGGGTTTTGCTCTTATAAGCACTCAACTCTCATTGTAATTATATCTCAAGCTTTCATATCTTTTTGAGAGTCTCTTGCTTTTGTAGCTTTTTCTTGTTGAGGAATATTGCATATATTGTTTGTATATCTCTTGCGTGAAAGTTGTATTTGTTTGTTGTTTGATCCTATGGCACGTGGTTTTGTGCTTGTTTCACAATGCTAACAATTATCGCTCATGTATATATACATACATACATACATACATACATATATATATATATATATTAATACACTTGTATGGAAGTTTTCATCATGTCAATACATACATGTATATAAATATATATGTACCTATACATATATATACATCATATATAACATTGTCTCCAAACAACTAAACTTATATAATTATGATAACATTGACTGAAATATATACACTAAATATGTGTATACATACATACATACATACATATATATTTGTCGCCATGTTCATTCGACATTCCCACACATATGGGTAATCTATCCATAAGCATGCATAGATATGTCTATCTATGTATACTTACATGTACGTCTTTACTCATATGTATGAGTTCATCATAGACATGTATATATACATCCTATGTATTTATCTCATCAATTAAACTCATTAATAAGTACTCATAGATACAAAGAAACCTAAACACTCAAATCAAGAATGTTTACATAATCAAACCAAAACATCTCCTAGTTTATGAACAACCAAACTAAGGTATCTTAGCTTTTTCTTGTAACTACTGATTTGTCTTGACTAATCTAAAAGTGAGTGTGTGAAAGCTAAGTTAAACTCATTAAGGGTTACCAAACCAAAACTCTTCTCTTGAGTAATACTTTCCCTCCCTTCCAGAGGCATGAACCTGTACCTACAACCAACTTGGCACATTTGCAATGGTAGTCAGCTAATCACAAAACAATCATTTGCATTATATACTTCATAGTCAGAATTAACACATATATAACATCAATTTGAATCAACCATTTATTCATTATATTTCCAATGATTCATATAACAAAGTACAATCACATTTATTTCCATCAAAGTTACAAACATACACATATATGCAAGTATTTCATCTAGCTTGGTAATAGTAAATAGGTAAATACACAACAAGGTGTAACATTAGGGCGAATGAAAAAACATGCAAGGATGGGTCTTGGCTACTAGGCCATGTTAGGTAAGCATGCACAAATACAATCTCTCACAAATGGAGAAAAGGAGAAAACCCAGTGAGACAAAACTCGTCCCCAAAAGAGAGAAAATACAAGAAAAAATACTCTCAATTAAGAATGTGAAGGGAAAACCCCCATGTGAAGAAAAAGTCCCCCCATAATAGAGAAGAAAAGATACAATGGATCCCCCACTTAATGTAGAATATGTACCAATGGTAGATGATCAAAATTGAATGTAGAAGATGGTCCACAATCATCAAACAACATTCCTTTCCTTAGGAAGAAACAAAACCAAAGGTGTATGAATGATTTATTTCGATTCTTGAAAGGAATAAGAATGAATAAAACTCAAGATGTATGAATCCTCTAAAATTTGCTTGTGTGTCTCCATGTTGGAAACCAAAACTACCATTTCCAAGTCAAGTGTTCCAGGCCACACTAATGAAGATGACAATCTAGGATCTAATAGAGATGAATGCAGAATAATATTCAAAGACAAGGATATTTCCTTTGAAGATAAAGATGCCTCCTTTAAATGTTGCTCAAAATTATCCACACTCATTTCAAACTATGATGAATGATCATGTGGAGAATGAACAAGGGTTTGGAATTTCCCTCACAACAACTGAGAAAAGTCATCTCGATCAAAGAGAAGATGAATGCAATCAATGGTGTCTCCCAAATCTAAAATATGAGACTCTACAAACAAACCTACAATTTTTTCAAGTACTCATCCCAAGTAACCATATCTTGAAGATGGTGTATATCTTGTTGAAGAAGCCACAAATTTAGCAACACTAATCTCATTATATGCAATAGTAGATGAAGATGTGATATCAATAGGAGGAGGAGAAGCAAGAATATAATTCACTTTGTCATATGAACATTCAAGATATTCACCATATTCAAGCTCCTATAAAATATCATCATCAAAGGGTATATTATTTGTATCATCAAGGGGAATGAGGCAATTTGCAATGATATCATTTAGGAATGAAGAGATATAAATTTCTCCAAAGATCTCCCAAATCTTGGTCAAAAGTGTGTGTGGGCACTTAATCTTTGAGATCTCCACGGGAATATCAACATCAATAGTTGTACCAATAAATCCTACAATATGATCATTATTATTACCCCAAACTAATTTCTTCCAAGGTGTGTATGGTTTAGGTAAGATTCCTTAAAGATAAGGAAATTTTTTAAGATTCCTAAGATGTGTTAGGATACCTTTTTTCCAAGACTCATAATTTTCCATTTTCTAAAATTACCACAAAAGAATGATTAGAAAAACCCATGATACCTCCTCAAATGAAGAAATTTGATATCAATACATATGAATCAACCTCTTGTAGACCCTAAATCTGCATTTTGCTCAAAAAACAAACAAGCATGAGTATTGTTAAATCAAGCAAAATAAAATATAGAATCCATATGAAATATAGAACCATGCTTCATAATGCAATCCAAACAACAAAATATCAACTAAACTAAGTGAAAGCATAAAGAAGCAAGAATCCAACTCTATCTCATATTGGATTGGTGTCACATGTGCTAGTGACCCTTTCCCAATCCTTGATAAAAAGCTCAAGATGATGAAATGCTATGAAAATGGTGGAATGATGATGAACAAGATCAAATCTCAAATGAAGAGAGTAACCTTGCATAAAATTGTGGAGGATTTGCTCAAAGATGAAGCACCTATTTAAAGATTTTCAAAATGCCAAGTGTTGAAGAGGGACCAATGTGGGATCAAAAACAAGCCAATGAGTTGAGGACACTTGTCATCATATGATTAGTTGATGTATATGCAAGATTTGGGAAGAGTGCCCAAGAGGGGGAATTTTTGAATTCAAATTTGCAATAAATTTTGAGAGGGGGACAAGAAAGGAGAGCAATAAATGCCCTGTTTGACTTGTCATGTTGAGGGAAAATGAGGTTTTAATAAATCAATAAAATTGATTTATTGTGCAAGTGGCTAGATCTAGATAATGCAAGTGGGATGGGATTAACATTAGATTAGGATTAGATGATGATTATGCTGATTTAATGCTGATTAGGTGAGTTGACATTTTGGACTTTGATAATTGATTTATTTGAATCAGAAAATGATGGAATATGATTTAGGATTTGATTTAAATGAAGTCCTGATTTATTTAATTAAGTGAATGATGCAAGATGAAGGTTGAATGATAATATTTATTTGATAAATGAATGGATGAAAATGCACTTGATTAATTGATGAATGATCCTAATGCGACATCTAATTTGACTGAATTCGATCGAATGCATAATGTAAATTTTGCATGTCTACACCTCTAAATTACCCCCCTAAATTCACTCAATGAAAGATAACCCCAAGGTATGGATTTTCACTTATTGCAATTACAATTACCACTTTCTAAAAATATAAAGTGGTCTTGATCTTGGTACATGCACTTTCAAAAGAATTTACACCAAAAATATTATTGTAGGAGCAAGAACAGAGCCTCAGAAGTTCCCAAAATGAGAACTACTTAGCAACACCAATGAGAATTTGCAATTTTTGGAAAAAATAGATTAAAATTAGAAAATAATTGCACCATTGTGTAGAGCACAAAATTCTACCCTAAATAAAAAAAATGCTAAAAAAGTGGAGGTTTTGAGCCCAATTTATGAGTGTTTGAAGATCATTTTCTAAAACAAAAATTACATTGGAGAGGGGGAGCCAAATTCAAAGTGATTGATGTCATCATAGGTGACCTAATGGAATATACTCTAAATCAATGAAATATTCCCATGACGATTGCTAGAATATTCTTCGAAGATGAACCTGATGAAGTATTTGAGATGCTTACAAAATATTCTAATTCAAAAAATATTTGATGGAATCTAGAAAACATTTTTCGTCGATTTTTTGGTTTGCCACAATTATTCTATTGGAGGTCACCAATTTTTTGCTAGCTATTCTTATCACGATTGAGCCTAATAGGGCTTACAAATCACTATTGGCAAGGCTGTGTGGTGCCTACTGGCGCTTAGCGATACAATCCATATGCATAGGGACCCTATGGACTATGCAAGGTATTGCAAATATATGTATATTTTTTTAATTTTCCCAAAATTTAATTAAAAAATAGATTTTTTATTAATAATAAATCCAAAAATACCTCCATACACTAGTATAAAGGCTGACATTAGCGATGCATAGGTATATTATGCATAACATTCCACACAAATCCAGATGATCGAGTAGCATACTTTCTCTTCGATGGCTTGGGGAAAAGTGCTCCAAATGTGATGAATTGATAGTCAATATTAGGGTTCTTGGGACTTCTAGATGTGATGGCAGGGTTATATTTATCCTAAAAACTCCAAAATTGTAGCTACCTTCTAGATCTGGCAACCCTCCCTACTTCAAACCCTTGTAGATCTAGCCTCACATGTCCAATTTGGATGAAACAAAAGGAAAAAATTTGGCTTTCTTAAACACCCTAAACTCAATGGTGAGTGAAAATTTACATCAACATGCTCAAATATGAACTTATAATACAAAGCCACAAAGAGGAACCCCCCAAAATCTAGTATTTCTATCAATTTTTTAATTCTCCAAGTCATCATTTGATGCAAGATAATAACATACTTAACTTTTCAAGATCTACCAATATTTGCACCCAAGATATCTCAAAAAGACTAACCAAAGGCACCCAACTTGCTTTGATATCATGTAAGAGTTGGCTAAGGAGATAGCCACCCAAGATCTAGAGGCCTAATGGAAATCACGATGAAATGAGAAAATCAATATGACAAGAATAAATTATATTTCTATCAATGAATGCAAATATACAACAATAATATATTAAGATTACAAAGGGAATCCCTTGGTTATATAGACCAAGTGAGACATAGTATATCATAAGATTATGAAAAGTGTCTTATTATAATGATATAAGACATAAAGTGGAAATTATCCTATGTGTACCCTAAGTAAACTTAAGTGATAAGGTTGAAAAGGACATAATAGTAGAACTAGTTAGGTAATACCCCTATTCATACCAACTTTGTTAAAAATGAAAAACGTTAGATAAAAAATACAAAAAAAAAATTAAGAAAGTTAATGATCTAACCATGATAAAAATATTCTTGAATGATATTCTCTCTTCATATATATTTTTTGTAGAAACCCTGCAATGGATAGAAAACTTGAGAAAATCAAAAGACATGTATGGTTTATTAATACAGCAAACTAATAGCCTACCTTTCCATCAAACCAAATTAGGGGAAGATGCTTTTCTAGTAGGTATAAATGGTATAATAGAGGAAATTACAATATTTATTGGCAAAGAAATAGTATTTCAAACCACACAAGTAGAGGAAGTGGTTGAATTGGTGAAAATTCACATCCTAGTCATATCAAAGAAAATCATTGCTAAGGGAGAAAAAAATATTGTGGAAGATAAGGTGCTAGAAAAAATGATATAGCATGTTATAGATGAAGGGAAATATGAAACTATGCCTCTTGAGTGTCATATTTTTAAACTTCCAAAAAAAGTTGATCAATTATGCTTAATTTGACATAAGGGCAACAAGTCACAAGTTTGTAGTTTGGCACTCCATCACCATAATTCAACCATGATTCTTGTCTAAAATTCCTTTCTATTAATATTGCATAATTTCACTCTCTCCTTTCCCCATTTGAAAGCCATAAATCCTTATTCTTTTTTGTTCGACTAAATAAACCATTTCCTAAAACCTTTGTCTTAGTTTCTCCCCATAAATTTGTAAATCTTTCTCTCATCTTTCTCTCTTATTTTCACTCCTTTTGTGATTGCCCTTAATTTTCTTGAGTTTCCATCACATCACACAATAGTTATATGTAGTTTTTCATCAAAAGTTTCTCCTTGTGAACAAAAAACCTCCACACATTGTCACTTTTTATCTATAGGTTTGCACACATCCATATTTTCATATAATATATTGTGGAGGTTCAAATAAATGATTGATTGAGATAGTATCCTTTATAGAACACCATTTAAACCAAAATTTGGCTCAAGTATCCTCACTCTCTAGATCAAAATTTTTTAGTTTGTGAGGAAAAATAAGATCAAGAGACTAAGGTTGGCTAGTCTTGAAACTTTTAGAGGTTGTCAAGACTAGGACACCTGCTCCCAACAAGTGTAGTTGCATGCACCAAAACTATCATAGCACCCATGAGCATTGTTTTCATTGCCACCAACACAACTCTAGTTCCTACATTTTAATTTTTTCAACAATACCCAAATTTTTACCATAACTAGTTTCAATCTTCTAAAATTTATTCCCATTATCAAATTCATCAATTTCCAAGCTTTCTACACCTTTAATCCTATAGTGTGCATGGGGATATCAATAGTCAACTTGAGGCTACATTAACTCTTAATTAAGTTATATGATCATCAATATAATCTTATATAGATAGCTAAGTAATCCTTTGTAGAATCAATGACATAAGTATGGTATATATAGGAGGTAGTGGTTAGTTTATTGACATTATATTGTGAATTGTGTTCTTATTGGAGACTTTAGGAGGTTTTACCTATTGATGTGACTTATTATTCTCAAGTATTATTCCTATTTATTTAATTACAAGTGGTATTAGAGCACGATATTGCACTCTGAAGGAAAGAAACAAGGCAATTTTTTATTTTAGAGGTGAGACTGTGAAGCACATATTTCTCTCATTTTTTTTAATTTTTGGAGGGTTTATCAAGGACATATTGTGTTGGAATATGAAGTCAATTTTATTGTTATTCCAGCAGTTATGGATAGTCGACATAGATATCTAGCATTCATGGTACGCGCCAAACATGATTGAAGGCCTACTATACAACCGAAGGTTGTAGTGATGGGGGGTCCCAGGGAGTTGTTGTAGTCCCCCTGCACACCAAAGGCGTTTTCGACGAAGTCAAAAAATAAATTGGGGACTCTCTATTTTTGCCCATTTTTCCAAATGTTCGACATGCAGTTGTATGAGTCAAACTTTCTATTTTTGGAAAGTTGTGTTTGAAAAGGACTCTACAACTCAAATTTTTCTTATACTCTATTGAAGTTACATTTTCTATAACTTTTTAAAAGATTGTTGTAATTACGAATTTCTTGAGAAATAAAATATGAAAGATCTTTGTTCGTGGTTTTTTTCCTGGTATATTTTTACCAAGTTTTCCACATAAATACTGTGTTAATATTGTGCTTATTGTTTTTCTCTATTTTTTCACTATAAATTTTCTTACATATAGAATCTAATATAGTCAAAATTTGAGATCATTTGGATCAAAATTGAAGGAGTTATTGTGAAATTTGAGTTTTCACCAAATTTTCTATTAAGGCTGTAAATCAACAATAAATATATTATTTTTGGAGGGTTGATCAAGAACATAATGAAGCTACTATGATCTATATTTTAGGTCATTTAAAGAATAATTGGAGTTATTATGAAATTAGAGTCTCCATCATTACCAAGGGTGCAAATTAGTAAATATCTTAGATAGTTTTTTGAGAAGTGATATCTAGGACTTGGGTATGTGCATGGAAATGACCTGGACCAAAAAGGAGTCTTAAGTGGCCACTTTTTTCTTCTTCTGAAATAAAAAAATTAATCTTGGAGGAGAAATTGAAGATAGTTATGCTCAAAATTTAGATATGAAACAAGAACAATAGTCATAGTGCTTTGAATCTACTTTCTAAACTACTCATTTTAAAAAAATGGTGGAGATTAAGGGGTTCAAAGAGGGGGAGCATACAAAGTGTTATTTTTGTCAAAAAAAATATAACATAGCATTTGGTGCACTCCCCCTAAAATTTTAACCTTTTTTAGCATTTCAAAAATCACTTTAGTGGAAAATTAGCTAACACCATGTAGTTTATGCCTTTTCTTTCTATTTTTTAATGAACACTATGTTTTTTTACTAATTTCAAAGTGGACACATCTTGAAAAACCAAAAAATGAAGCATGCTTCCCCCTATTTTTTTGGAACTAATTGAAAGTCATTTTTTTGAATATTTATAGAATAGAGTCTAGAATGTAAAAATGTAATTTGTTTCAAATTTGGATGAACGGATAAAAAAATAAAACTAAAAATACTATACATAGGTTTTTAGCAAAAAAGAAGACAATAAAAAAATAAATTAAAGGTCAAAACCTTAACATCTAATCAAAATGTAGAAAAAATTATGGTTAGAAAGGTAAGAGAGAGCTTGACATTATTGTGGTTTTTTTAGATCAACATTGAAAATCATGAAAACTTGATGGAGAGAACACTCAACATTTGGGAGGCAAGTAAGTTTACACAGAGTGTCAGAAGTGAGAAGAGGTGACAAAACAATAATTTCATTAATCTAGAGGATTGGAGCCTATTTGCAATAGCAAAGTTGTGAAGCATGCAACCTCTAAAAGAAATAAAAGGAAGAAATCCCTTTACAAATGAGGTTGAACAAACTATATCCTTTCCCAAAAGTGAAGTGATCAAGATGTGTTAGAAGTAGTAAGGAGTAAATTTTACTCCAAAATTGATGAACTTATAGAGGCACCCACAAAATCTATTGCAAAAATGTGACCTAGGGATGTGATATGACAAAATGAAGGTTTATAAATCATAAATGAAGCATGGTGTCACTTTCCCTCCTTAATCTATGCCAAAAATTCAATTAAAACTCCTTATAAGGCTCCAAGAATTAAAAAACTAGTAGTTATGGGGCTAATAACATTGCAAACAAGGTGCAATTTCCAACCATGTTGCTGAAGCCTTTGGAGTTTTTCAGACCTTGAAGTTGGCTAGCTAATTGAAGTTCAAAAATGTTTGGATTGAAGGGGATTCGAACAATATAATACAATGTATAGAGGGCCTACAGAAACCCTCATGGTCTATAGAGAATTGGATAGACCTTTCTAAGGAGATTATTAATAACTTTGAGAAAAGTTATATTTCGCATGCTTTTCGGGAAATAAATACGGTGGCAGATTTTTTTGCCAACAAAGGAGTTAAAGCTTAGAAACAGATGAAGTGGCAGGGGTATGATGAGTTGGAGGTTTACGTTAAGGCCCTGATGACGTATGACCGTGTTCACGGGAAGGTGCAATTTCCCATTCCCTTGAATGATGGTTGAGTGTCCTTCCTTGTAGTCTTGGGACTACAAGTTAATGATTATTCTTAGTTGGCCGAGGAGTAATTACTTTATTTCCCATTTGCATGTTTTTAGTCTCACACACTTTTTGGGCATTTTAGGCGCTTGTTTTGGTGAGCTTTTGGACTATTCTATTCCTGCTTGCAATACAATGGGTGGCAAAAGTTGCAGGGTTGAGCCGATAAGTAGTGAACAGTTAAGGAGTAATCTGAAGCTCTGGAAGTTGGAAAATGGTGGCATTATTGTCTTCATTGAGAAACTCCATGGCTAGGACCCAGAGGTGACTAGGGTTTTTGCTAAAGATTGAAAGGATGGTTAGATAAACTTGTTTGGCAGACAAGTGGTCATTAATGAATAGTTAGTAGTTGAGGTTACGAGCCTCTCAACGAAGGGTATCAAGTTCTATAGGGACAGGAAGCAATCTGATGAAGCAGTCAACAAATTTCTTAAGTCAGACGCTGAGAGGGGAGGGTTACGAAGGACTTCCAGAAGTTATTATGATTCAGACATGATTGTCTCACACTGGAGGAAGGTCTTGAATGTGTTGATGGAGTATGTCACTCTAGATGGCCATTATCCCAGAGTCTTTGGGTATCATTTCTTCCTCCTTAATCACGTTAGGCATCATGTCAGGATTTCTTTTCCTTTTTATCTCGCTTCTTCTCTGAATGCCAGTATGAAAATCCATAAATAGAACCCTACTAGGTATTCCATTCTCCATGAAGGTTTGTTGGTCCTTATTCATGATCATTTTCAAGCCATGTCAGCTCTGCCATACTAGACACCCTCATCTAAGGATAGGGTTGTTGATAAGGGGAAAGGAAAAACTAGGGATTCTCCTTAGAAGAAGGGCAAGAGAAAGGTGTTAGAGGACCCCTCCTATGATGAGAATGAAGAGGATTCATAGTCAGTTTCGTTGTCTAAGTACTCTAGCTACCTTGCTACCGATAGAGAAGAGAGGCCATGTTTCCCTATGGATCTCAAGGCAGGGGATCACTATTTCAAGGAGGAACGGGAATTCCCCACTGATATCCTTGTTATAGCTTGCAATGGGGTTGTGGATAATTTTAGGTTAATGAGATGGGTGTTCTTTTAAATTAAGGAGATTAAGTTGAACTAGAGAGCCATGAACAGTAAAATAGAGAAAGTTGATGATGATAATAATAGAGGCAGTGGTAGTGGTCGAGCCACTGATTTATGGACTGAGGAAGAGAAGAATTATATGGTTGAGTGCCTCAAGAAAATGGTGGATTAGTTACAAGATTTCAAAAGCAACCACAAAGGAAAGCAAGCGGAAATGGAGGAGTAGTTGAGGAACATCAAAAATTCTCTCCACAAAGTGTTGGTTATGAGCCATAAGATTTTAAAATCCACTGCACAGACCATGAATATCATGGTGGAGAACCTAGAAAATTCCCATCATGTTAAAACTATTGTGTTTCTTGATTTGGACAAAGAGGAAGGGTAGCCAGATAGTGGGAGATCGAGTAATAGGACCATAGCAAATCTGAAAAGGAAGGCAGACCAAGCTTTAGTGAACATCCAGGAGATCAAGAAGTCTACGCTTAATATGAAAAGGTTGGAGCAGGAGGTGGCAGAGATCCTAAGGAACCTGGCCTAGGGGTTGGTTGTTTTGTGGTTTTTTGTCAGCTTTTTGTTGTGTTGCCCTAGTTTCCACTATTTTCTTCTTAGTGGGTAGCGTTTTGTTTTTTTTTCTCTGTTAATGTTCTATCTTATGCTATCTAACTGTTAAGGGTTTTAAGTTCCCTTTAAAATCTATTTGTTCCATAATCAAAAACATTGCAAAGAAGATAGGCACAAAAAATGACATTGGTGTCATCTTTGTTGAATTGCAATAGTCAACATTGGTGAGAGAAAGGGCACTGGGAATCAAAACCTTAGGTTCTAGTTCTCAGTAAATTTTCAACAAGGTTCCCAAAACTATTGAAAGCTTTGACTATTTTTCTCCTTTCTTTGTCTTATTTGCACTATAGCTCCTTTGCATTCCTTTGTCAAGGGTTCCATGGGAATTGGGAGACATTAGTTTTTTATTCTTATGGAACCTTCGACCTATTCCTTTTCCTTGACACCTAGTTCTTTGAAGCCTTTTGTTAGGGGTTCCATAGGAATTGGGAACCATTGGTTCATGGTTCCTATGGAACCTTTAACATTTTTTTCCTTTACTTCTTTTACATTCATTTGTTGAGGATTCCATGGAAGCTAGGAACCAATGGTTCTTGGTTCTTATGGAACCTCCAACCATGCATTTGCTTCTCTATCATTTAGGAACCTTTGTTAGGGGTTCCATGGCAACTAGGAACTAATAGTTATTCATTCCTATGGAACCTCTAACTTGGTCTTTGCATTTTGGCACCATGAATTTTCTCCAAGCCTTATGTTTTGAAATGTCAAATGGAAGACTAGAATGGGGAACTAGAATTAATGGTTCTTAGTTCCCCCAACCCTCCAACCATTATATTTTCCTTCATTCCATTGACAATGTTAGAGCTTAGGCCTGAGGAGGAACCTCTAAGGTTCTTGGAGTCCATGAAATCTCTAACAACCTTTTAGAAATAGGTTCTCGATGGACTAGGAACCTTCAATAAAGGAGTTCCTAATTAACCTAAAAGCTCTAACCACCTCCTTAACTTAGGCCATTTTTTTGGATTTTGATTTGGGGAATTGATTGAAGCATAGGGAGGGAAACCACAAACACCAAAGGCATATTTTGACATGGATGAACCCATATAAATATTTTGAATTGGTTATAACTAGTGGGGAAACACAAAAGGGGGCACAAAGTGACAACATGGACTATTGGGCTAAATTGCCCCTAATTTGTAGGGGAAATGCATCACTATAAATTATAGACACCACAATGTGAAACATAAGTGACATGAGCAAGGTAAAGGCATTGAATTGTAACTTTCAAGTAAAATCATACAATAAAATACTCAAAAAATGAATAGAAATGAGACATGGGGTCCCACCATACATGCCAAAATATGAATAAGAGAAGGGATACTAGTTCAAGGCTTCATCTCTTGGCAGTTCTACCAATTCATACAATCAAATCTCATCCTTGTTGATACTAGCTCCATTCCAATGAGATTCCAAGATAAATAGATACTCACTTTCATTGTTAGTATCTTTAGAAAGCACAATGAGTTTAATTCCATTTGCAACCATCCTTATAAGGTTTCAAGGTGTATTTGATTAATCTATGTGTTTTTTAGGGCTTATCCTTCCATTTGATTGAGGTTCTTTTTCTATCTTGTCCTCATGTCTTCTCTCTCTAGTTTAATTTTGTTGTTTCATGAACCTTTATCTTCTACCTTTTGTAATATCCCTCGTGTTGTTACTTTTTGGATACTCTTTTATGTTGAGTTATGTACTTGAGATTGTGATGGTGATTGTTTCACCAGTTTGACTTGTGTGGATTTACAGTTAGTTTGGTTGGATGCTCATGATACTACTTATGATGATTTATGACATATGATATGTGGTGTTTGTTCTATCTGGATATGTTATTTCTTTTATGTGGTACTATGTTGTGATTATATGGTTTAATGTTTAATTCTAGATATGGAGTATGATGTGTATTCTAGTGAGTCTTGGTGAAAGGAAGGGGTAGCATCACTCGCTCATGAGTGCCCTACTACGTTGTGACTACCTTTCACGGTTTGCATGTACTGGAGATTTATATGTTATTTGATGTTGGTTTCATGTAGGATGCAGGTATTGGACATCGACTCCACCTGCGTTTTCAGGTCTAAGCATGTCCCGCAAACCCAACGGATATGAAGTTGAAAAAAAAAGTTGACAAGGAATTGTCCCCGTCCAAGTTTGTCACCCTCGTTGTTGTGTCTAACCGTGTCGTTCGTCCACGACCCCATCTTCATTTCAGTATTGTTTTGTGTTGGTCATTTATTTTAATCTTTGTATATGTGTCATTTTAGTTAATGATTATGTTTGATGTTTCCTTGTTAGATTATTAATGTTATTTAATTAAAATAATTAAATAGTTAGATGAATGTTGCTAAGTTAATTATTAAATTTAAATTCATTAAGTTTTAAAGATTAATAAATTAAATGTTGTTATTTAATTAAACGATGAATAAATAAATTAGGTAAATAATATTGTTTATAATTATAAACAGTTATTTTGTTAAATGGATAATATAATTTAATGATTTGCTTGTTAATTATTAAGTTAATGATAAATATTAGAAATAAAAAGATATTTATTATTTGTTGTGAGATAACTATGAGTTTTAGATCAAATAAAAATAAAAGTGATAGATTTCATCGGGATGGAAAAAAAATCAAGAAAAGAAGGAAAAAGGACGAATGCATGTTCATTTTCTATTCGAAAACTAAAAGGCAATGGAAACTTGCTACTTCGATTGATTTTTGCTTTCGAAAACTAAAAGAGTTTCTTTTAATCTAATTGGGAAAAAGGAAGAAGTTTTCTCAACTTGCATTTTTGGTGGTTTTCGAACAAGAAACTCTATCTGCAAAATTTTGGCTCTCTTTTCTTTTCTCTGTAAAAAAATTAATACAGAAATTATCTTCAAGAAAGAAAATTTGGAAAAATTGTTGTGGAAAGAGGGAAAGATTTGTGAAGGGCTATTTTGAAAGAGTGAAGAGGAGATTGTCGTGCACGTCACTCCGTTTGCAGAGTGTACTACTCCAGGTTCATTAATTATTATCCATTTTTAATGGCTATTTGAAATTGAATATTTAGTTTATGTACTTGAAATAGTGACCGTAATTTAAAATAGTTTATGTTTTTCTCGGAAGTTGATGTTGTTTGACAACTGAGGGCTTTGAAAATATATTTGAAATGTATTAGTTATGTTGCTTGGCTGAGTGCAAATCTTTACCTTCAAATAAATGGAAATGAGTTTATGTTTTCTATCTTTACCTTTAAATTGAGCGATGTGAGAAATAGAAATTTTGATTTGTTCTTTGCTTGTCTTTGGTTATTCTTTACCCGTAATTTTCCTTTCCAACGTTCTAATTTGATAATTGAAACCGATTTGCTTCTCCCCGATCAATTTTGCTTATTATACTTTCGGTGCTGGAGAAAATTGTAATTCTTTTGATGAAAGATGCTTTTAATTTGGAGAAAATTATATATATATATTTTAAAATAACGTATTTGTTTTTTTTTGGAGGTGACGAGGTGAGGGAGGGACAACTTTGGCTGCACCCCAACCCCACAAATTCCCCACACCTAGTTCTCTGTATACTTGCGATGCATAGCAGCCATGTGAAGGTTGCACACAACAGTCCAAGTGATTGTTGTGCGCAGCAGTCACATGGTTGTTGTGCGCAACATGTTAAGGCTGCACACAGCAGTCCAAGTGATTGTTGAGCACATCAGTCTCTTGGTTGTTGTGCGCAGCATATGTGAGGCCACGACCTCCCTGTATGGGGGGGTCACTGTATTTAATAGGCTCTATATTTGTTTTTATTTTATTTTTATGTTATTTTATTTTATTTAGTATATATATATATATGTATGTTGCACATGTTGTGATTTATGTTTCAGAATTTGGATGAGTTTAAAACTATGTTTTTCATGATATATATGCAGATATATATATACACAAAGATATATATATATATGTGTGTGTGTGTGTGTGTGTGTGTGTGTGTGTGTGTGTGTGTGTGTAAATTTACATTTATAAATATGTTGTTATTTATTTATCAATGCCTGGTTATAGGTTGTTACATGTTGATTAAAAAAAGTAAGTTCATTTAATAGTTTTATTGTAGAAATCTTATTTAAAAAATAATAATATAATAGAGTTGAATAAATCAAATTTTTACATTTCATAGAATAAAGTATACATTGTTGGTTTTCAAATTGAAAGAAGTAATTTTAGTGTTCAAGAAATTTAGTTTTAACACAAACTGGCTAAATTTAAGAATGAATGGATGCATATCATTATTAGGAGGGTATGTCTATGGAAATTAAAAGTGTGTTAAGTGATTATGATTTTTAATATTAGTTCCCTCAAAATAAGTTTATTTTTTAGAAAATGGAGTTTAGAATGCTATTATGGGTTTTCAGTTAAATGTGAGTGATGGTTTAAAGGGTTCCTTGTTTGCAACTATCACTTGAGGTTTTGAAGTTGGATTTGTTCTTTATTTCCCTTGTGTCATTTTCTATTTGTTGTGAATTGGAGTATAAACATGTGGGAACCCTTAATGTCATGTTATCCTCCATTAGGAGTTTGAGGTTATTTAGTCTTTAGGCTTCCAAAGGCAAGAGTAAGCTTGTTGTTTATTGAGTTTATCATTTGTTTGGTATTTGACAAAGTTTGATCATAATTGCGATTTTGATTTTATGCATGGGTTGTACCTATTTTCATGAGTATCTATGTATGTGGTTGTTAGTGAGATGGTTTATGCCTCGTGTGTGCTTCAGTTTTGAGATTTAGTGCTTCTCTGTGTTGGTACAACCCCTTGGAGCTTTGGTTTTGTGATTTGGGTTTCTAGGGAGAGTGACTCTTCATGGGGGTTGGCACACAAAGGGGCGGCCTGGATAACCCATGTAAGAGTTAGTGTAATAAGTGGTAACTTAATTAAAAGAATTAGAGGGTTTGGGTAGGAATAACATTAACAAGATAAGTAAGGATGCCTCATCCACTCGTTAGGGATTTCGTAGACTAAGGGTGGGCTGAGAAGGTTGTGGTTGGCAAGACCACTACCTCATCTTCATGAGAGGTTAGTGGCCCCGCATGAGTCACCCTATGGGGTCGACACCTAGAGAGGCAGCTAGGATAACCATAGATGGGGGTCGGTGCGCAGAGAAAGGTAGCTAGGATAACCCATGCCAGGACCATGCGATGACACTTTCCCCTAGCACCCCTTATGATTTGTTGACTTTTCAAGCCTTTGGAAGTGGTCTATTGATGTTGTGATTACCTTTGTATTTTTCTTGTCACTCTTGATTGGTGTTGAGTCTTGTTGTTATTTGTTTAGATTTTCTTGGTCGAGGATCCTTCCTTGTCTACTCCTAGCATGGGGGGTGGGTCTTCAGACCCACGCGGTCAAGTGGAACGTGCTACGCACCCTGATGGGTTCCCTATCAGCTTTCGAGCAATGCAGTGCTATTCAGATGCAGAATTATCCAGAGTTCACTTTATTGTGAGATGTATATTTTGTATTTTAGTCATACTCTTGTATTAATGTATTACTCCCACATGTGCTGGGGAATTTAATGATGTAAATTCATGTAATTGATCAATGTAATGTACTAGAAGCAGATGTAATGTATGAATGTACTTTTGTATTCCTTTTATGGCTAGCGATAGTGGTTATGGCTATATGAACATGTTGTATTTGTGGAAATATGTTTCTTGTATTCCCATGATTATAATAAATGTGTGTATGGTTATTAAAATTGATTTAATCTTGTTTATATTGGTTTATCACTTTTGAATGCTTAAATGTTAGAGTTATGGTGGATGAATGGTTTTTATTAATGTGATTTGGAATTTCGTTCATTATCTTTTTGTTATGGGTTAGAATACGTGATGTTACCTTGTGTACCCCAGAGGACTTAGGTGATTAACTTGTACTCATTTACTTGAATATCATACATTGGAAACTTAATATACATACCTTATATGTTATAAAAAAAAAATTGTGCATTGTTAGTGGTCCTTTGGGGTTTGTGTGACGAGGCATTACACCTTTATTTCTAGGAAATCAAATTTCAAAGTATACATTGCCCAATATATATTCAAAATTATTTATAGTATCTCTTCTTACTCTCACTCTTTCTAGCCTCGTTGAGGATTCAATACTTATCAAGCTTCTTTTTAAACTCTTCTTATCTTATTTGGTATTATGTGGGAAAAGGTATCTAGGGTCTAAATAACATCTTTCTCAAAATTACATTAGTGAGGAACCAAAATTGATTACATAAGGCCACTTGGCTACTATCCTCATTGGAAGAGCCATATGGTAGGTTAGGGTTTGGTTTTCTTTTTTGTTTTGTGTGGGTTGATTAAATTGATTAAGTCTTGAATTGATTTGATTATGTAAATGTAAAACGAGGTCAACTATGAATCCACAACAAACTAAAATGATTTTAGAAAAACTAATAGAACTACAACACATGAATTGATGATAAAAAAGCATAGTGTAGAGACAAAGGAACCTCACATGCAAATTGGGGTTGAAATTTCCTAGACAAGGGTGGTAGCACCCTATACTGGAGAACGTTGCTTTTTTAAATTTGTGAACAAGTCTCAGTAGGTTACAGTTTGTAGTTTCTTTCCTCCTAGACATGACTTAAGAACTTTATCTCTTGATGAATAATTCTTCTTTCCCTAATTTGTTGAAATAAGAGGCTTGAATACTTAATATTGCTATTAGGTCTTCAAACTTCTATGAAATCCACTTTAGGTTTTCCACTTGCAAACAAGAGGGGAGAAAGGATTGTGCCATGTAGGGGCTTGCCTAATCAAACGTTTCTTTGGTGTTTCCACCTCCACAACGGCTATGATAATGTAAATAGTGCTTACCCTTGGTCGAGCAAAGGAAAATGGATAAAAACAAGTGATAAATAATAAGTAATGCAACTTACCATTCATATATACTTTCCTTGATGGACTAAAGTCATGGTACTCATCTCATACAAGGAGAATAAGATGCTTGATTGAAGGTCCTACAAGTGTTAGTACTCACAAGAAAAATTAACACAAAACATGAACAATCTTACTCATAAACTTGATGCATTGCTAACATGAAATTTTACTCATAAAAAGTGTTGCAAAATAATGCTTATTCTACTTTTTAGGATGCTCAATTAGAATTCAAATTTCCTAGGTTATTTCTAGTTTCAAATGGTGAAAAAGATTTATTTTTATGTGTATTTATTTGTTTTCCTACAAAATTAATTATGAAAAATTAAGAAATGAATTTTGATTTACAAATATCAAAATATCAAAAATAACATTGTAGACATGTAAAATTGACTTAACACCTATCACAACCTGAAGCGTCTTGAAACATCTCAAAGTCAACTCAGAATGTCTCGAAACAACTCGGAATCAACCTGAAACATCTCGAAACGACTCTAAATCAACTCAAAACATCTCAAAACGACTCTGAATCAACTTGGAACATCTCAAAACATCTCAAAATCAACTTGGAACATCTCTGAAACATCTTGGAACATCTCTGAAACATCTTGAATCATCTCAAAATCATCCCATGATCATCAAATGGCATCAAACGACATCTAAAACCCTGATTTCCTCTATTAATTGAATAATACAACATTATTTAATTAATCCACTATTTCATCATTTCTGATAAATGAAATAAATACCATTTATTTAATAAAGTCTTGAAAACCCTAATTCTACTATTGATCAAATAAAACAACATTATTTGATTAATTCACGTTTCATCATTTCGACCAATTAAATAAATTACATTTATTTAATAATGTCCTAATCTAATCTTATTTCATCCTAATTAGTCAAACAACGCTAATTATTTGATTACGTCACTAAATCACCTTATTCCCCTAAATTGATTAAATTATTAGATCATAATAATTTAATTATCATACTTTCCCTCCAAAATTTGAATAATTAAATCAAACTATTCAAATCAATTATCAAAAATCAAACACAAAAAGGAATTAATTAATTAAACTAATTAATTAATATTCCTCATCCACTTTTTGATTGAGAAAATCATGGATTGCTAACTAAGTAATCTAATTTTGCTAACTCAACCATCTAATTCCTAACTAAACCTTAACTGATCAATCAATTGATAATTGAGCAATCAATTGTTGACTGATCAATCTAAAACCCTTAATTACCAATCTATTCTTCAATCACCCTAATTGTGCAATCAACTTTGCACAATCTTCTCATGTCTAAATCCTCTCAACACAGTTTGACCATTGATCTGGATATCCTCCAACGCGATCTTGATCGTCAATTTGATATCTCTTTTCCTATAAAACAAACCTCTCTCCTCACAAATAAAGATCAGAATTTCAACTTACCTTATGCAATGAAGTGTTGTCAAGATCACCATTGATAGAGCTTCCTCATTTCTTCAAACACAAGCATCGTTCATCAAGCTTTTGTATGTAAGCAATGAAGGCTTTGCAGTGATACGAACAACCCAACATCATGAAAATACACTCCAACATGGGATGGTAAACTCTTCTTTTGTTTGTTTGAATTCGTTTTGAATATCTTAAGATCTCATTTCATTCAAATAGCTTAGATTTGTACATCCCATGAGTGATGGAATAGGATAGATTAAGTGTTTTGGATTAGATAGTTTTCTAATTTCAATCTTGCATTTGATTGTTTCCCTTCACATTTTTCCTGATGGATTCCTTCCCCCTGGCACATTATGCCATTCCTGGTGGGACCTAGGTCCTCCTTACTAACGTTTTTATGAGGAAATTTCAAGTCATAGGATTCTGAGAGCCTTCTGGAGACGTTTCACGGATTGCCCAGCAAAAGCTCGCTTTTAACTATCAAGAATTTTGAGCATTTGCCACAGAAACTGCGCTTTTTCCATGGGAACTGTTCCTTTGCACTAAGATCAACGCTTTTGCTCCAAAAAGCGCACTTTTGCATCTTTCTAGGTTTGCACCTATATGAAAAATCTAAGCTTTTGCTTGATTTCTTAGCATTTGCAAAAGTTTCTTCTGAGCTTTTGATTTTTTTATGAGAATTTGCTCTAGAAGACAAGTGCATGGATCCTGCACTATTGTAATGACCTTCCTTGCCAACATTTTGTTTTTTTTGTAGGAATTAATGGATTTTTTATGCAGGATTTTGAAAATACTAAATTTTTTTGTGTAGAGAAGACGATCGGTCCAAGATCTTTGGAGCCACAAATAATTTTGTTTATTAACTTAGTAATTTCCTTTTGTTGCTTTAAAATGAACAAAAACAACTCTCACATTTGATTTGGTGTTGTTAAAATAAACCATTTTGAAAGCTTTTTAAGTTAGGAATTTCCTTTTGGTGCTCTAAAATTAACAACTCTCACATTTCAATTTTGGTGCTATCTAAAATGAACAAATTTGAAACTTTCTAAAGTAGGAACTTCCTTTTGGTGCTCTAAAATGAACAACAAAAACTCTCACACTTGATTTGGTGTTGTTAAAATAAACCATTTGAAGCTTTCTAAAGTAGGAACTCTCTTTTGGTGCTCATAAAAAGAACATAAAACACTTCAATTTTGGGCTCTAAAAATGAACACATTTCATGTTTTCATAATTAGGAACCTTTAAATTTGGTGCATAAAAAGAGAGCAAACATTTTTCATTTTGTTGACGCACGTACGATTTACATTTGTTGACCAGTTAGAGACTAGGCCTAATTTTCTTAGAAACACTTCAATTTTGGGGCTTAAAATGAACAAAATGTTTTTGATTGTTTTCACACCATTGCTATCTTAACTACTTGATGTCCTAAACACTTCAATTTGTGCAATAATAAAAAGAACATTTTATTTTTGTTACTCACATGTTCTTGGGGATAACACCACTCGAGGTGTTTAAAATGAATCAATTTGCTATGAATTGTATATCGTGTATTCATTGATTGGCAAGCTAAAGTGTTTTGTCTTCTCCCTCGCACCATTTTGGTGATCTTGGGTGAGCGAAGAACATTTTTGAGCTTCGTGTTTATTTTAAATTTTACCTTAGAGAGGGGGCTCACTTTGAGACACATCCTGTGTTGGAGAACTCATTGCAAAGTCTCGAAGCACGTTTACTGGCGAGCTATATCAAAGGTTTCAAAATTGTAAGAAAGTAGCTTCAAGTCATGCTGACAATAGACTGCACCTAATCCCATGCCTTAAGTGGAACGAGAATGGTTAAAGAGCCTTAAGTGGCTAGCAAGTGAGTGTCATATTTTCGCATTCACAATTACACTAAGAGCCAACTATTTTAGAAGACATCCATATACCAAAAGAGTATTTTAAGGTAGTGCATTGGAATAGAATTGTTCCAAGAAGTTACTTACCATGTTCAGTTTTTGGTTGAGGTAATAAAGCAAATAGGGAAGGGACTATTTTTCTTGGCATGTCAAGATGGTACATTTCCTTGACATAGCCTATTTTTCCATTCCATCTTCTCGGATTAATCATCTTGGGGATTATTGGTAGGCCTACTAAGAAATACGTACCCATTTGAGCTAGGATTGTAAAGTGCTTGTTAATGTTCAACTTGCCCAATTACATTCAAAAAAACAATTGTGACATCAAATTATGTGTTTGATTTAAAGAAAAAGAACACATCAAAACAAACATTGAACAATATGGTCAAACTACAAACCCTTTGAATTAGTGTATACTTATGAAAGAAGCCCTATGTTTTCACTCCTTGAAAGGATTTATCCTTAAAGGTTTCTAAACATTTTGGTTTTTATTTTCAAGTTGCAATGATCAAAGTAGACACTTTGGTAACTATGGCTTGGGTGTTGTGATTTCACAACTTGAGCTATAGACATTTAGGTCACATAAAGTCCATGCTTTTGAATCAGTCCAGTGTTGTTCTATCATTTTCCATACTCAAGAACACAAAGGAAACAAACACACAGAAGTTACGAACTGTCATTCCAACTCTCAGTCTTGAACATTTTGCTAAAACACTAGGAGAAGATAAACCAAAGTTATAAGGTCATTGTTCAAACCAAACACTTGGAAAATCAAATTGGTCACAAAGTCTCCCAACCATTATTCCCATACTACTTATTTAAAATCATAATAAAAAAAACACTAGGATCATTCCTCCACTCAAAATAGTTTATGATATCAACAGTTACTTGGAACTCACAGATAATTCAAGTATCTTTCCCACAACATATCCTCTAGACAAATAAGTGGAATATCGACCCTCGTTCTTCAACATTTTGATTTCCAAAAAAAGTAGCCACATTCCAAAACAACACTCAATCCTTAGGGTTTTTTGAGTTTCATAGAAAACCACCCCAAAATACCATCACATCTTATGACAATCTGGTGAGCCACTGCTCCTGTTCAACAACCAAGGCTTGTAACACCAATCTTTCAACTAGGTAATGCACATATTGAAGGTGCCCAAACTGACATCATAAGTAGTTTGAGAACTTTCATTTTTGAGAAAAATGAAACACCCCACCAATTTCTCACCACATCCATCATCTTAGATGAAGAGGAAGAAAAGGAAGACCTAGCAGTCGAAAGACCTATATTACCACCACCTGTGTGGCAATAAATATACATCCCTCATGCTTTTTGGAAAGCAAAATATCCTTAGGTTTGGCAAGAGCAATATCCTTAAACGAAAATCTATACTTAGGCTCTCAAAGAATTGTCCTACAAAAAAAATTTCCAACGTTTTTTTCTCAAGGAGATATCACAACTGTCAAAACTAGCTAGATCACTTATATTATCGCTTTGCATCAATAGGCCACGTCTTTTCCAAATAATAGGGATTAGGAAAACAATCACAAAAGCTTGATAATTGTTTATGACAACCACAAGGTCACAACATAGAAAGAAAATGGAAGCAAACAAAACCAACACTAGCATCCCACCAACCAATGTCATAAATGATGAAAGTATCCCTTGGGGCTATAGGCCAACTGATCTTGAAACACCACAGAAGAGGCCTATGTATAGAAATACCTTCAGTGAAGAGGAACTAAATCACAAATTGAATGAGGTAATTAAACAAAACAACCAAGACCCAAATAGAGTGGTTATAGAGGAGGTAGACATAGAGGAAGAAATAAACGAGGATGAATTGTTCGAACATTCTAACAACCCCAAGGTTCTTAAACTAATGGACATGTTATTGAGAAAGGATCCAAACTCCTATTTCTTCAAGTTAGCACAAAGTGGTGTTAAATTACCAGTGGATTTCAACGTAGAAGCTCTCAAGGATGCCAACCTTATTCCCTTAGGGGATTGTTATCACTTGAAATTTCACCCTATTGAACTTGATGTTCAACACCTCAGTGTAACATTGGAAGACCTCTAAAGATGTGGGTTTCTTATAGATAGAGGTCAACCTCTGGAGAAGGTTGGCTTCCTTTGTGTTATCACCTAAACTACTGATTCTTTGAAGGGAAAGGGAGAAGGAGAAAGCATTAAAATAAAGATCAAATTCTAAAGTGATACACCGAATTGATGAGGAATCATGAAATGAAAACAAGATGAATATACACTGGGAAACTTAACTTCAACCATTTCACATACTCAATACAACTTCTTTTAGACTTATGCATCAATCTTAACAGGCTCGATCTACATACACATCTTAAGAAGGAAAGATAAATTTCACGGCTTCAAGGTATGAATGTAGACTAATAAAACACAGTTAAACACTTGCATAATCAAAAGAGAGATATAGAAATGAGAGCAGTACAAACATGAACACTAGCTTCGAAGGTAAACTCTATGTTGTATTCCAGATTCCAGTTTTAGTTACAAAAACATACATTTAGTCGAGAAAGGATTGATAAAAAATCACTAACTCTACAAAGTGTATAATCTGAACTGTATACAAAAAGGAAAAAAATGCCTTATATATCAAAAATGTGTCTGCCCCTTAGGGTGTACAAAAAATATCAGGGGTCAAAAAGATCTTCCCCTTAGATCTTTTTATTGAAATTAAAAGCTACACCCTGTGTGTCCATGTCGCTATGTCGGTGAAGAAACATTCCCAGAGAAGCCTTCTTCAGATCTTTCTGCAACCACCACATTCACTTCCTAGTATCATGTCGATCTTTGAATTCCCCCTAGTCTAGCTGCTTTGAAGGCTCCTGAGCTCCGAACAAATACACGCTTCCTGTCATTATGTTCATCTTCTTCATCTGGTTGAGCTACCACGGCTTGTTTTTGGCTTTCTCTAATTAGTTGGGCATACGCCACGTAGATTCTTCGAGCGGTCAAAAGCTCTTTTTGTCAGAATTGCATCTCGGTGAGACACTGGAAGTGTCTCACCGATGCGATTATTCCCCTCTGAAGCTATCGACATAACATGACACTATCGATGAAAGCTCTTATCGAGCTCGCAAAGTCATATCGAAGTCAGCTTTTTCATCGCTCAGAACATCAGCAAGACACTACTGAGTCAGCAGGATCTCATAGTGATGCCAGATCCTTCTACCCGGGCTCATTCTGTATCGGTCAAATCCTTCTTTGGTCGGAAAGACCTCTCGTCGAGCTTCCTCTTGTCTCCTTTTCCTTTTCATTTTGCCATCTCCCTGAGCTCCTCTTCAGTCGACAAGACTCTGAGTGTCAGTGAGATGTTTTACCGAAGGAAAAACGTTACCCCGAGGCCCTTCATCTTCAACATGAGTTGATTGATGTCACCCCAAACGTACCCCATTCTACTGAGCTCTTTATTTCTTTCGGAAAGACTCTGGCAAGTCAGGAAGACTTCATAGAGAGGTCCCCCAGTCATACCAATACTCGCTTCAGTCGCTGAGACCGCACCATGTCGGCAAGACACTACTCCGACGGTTGGAAGCTACACCGATGTCTTTTATGTCGGGGAGACCCTCTATTGGTCGATGAGACCTTCTACTTTGTTGGATCTTTCTTCCCGAGCTGGTTCCCCTTCGGCAAGACTTCAGTCGGTCGTTGGGACCTCATGGTGATGGCTTCAACTCTTGGTGATCTCCTTTGTTGTCAGTGAGACATCGGCCTGTCGGCCAGACCTCTCATTGAGCTCCTTATCTTTCGGCGATGAGCTACTTTTTCTTCAGTCGGGGAGACATCACCATCTCGGTGAGACCTCAGAGCAAAGTCTTCAACTCTTGGTGAGCTTAGCTTGCTTTCAGCGAGACCTCCTTATATCGGCAAGACCTTATGCCGATGTCAAGTTCTTTCGGCAATGTCTTTACTTTCTAGTCAGTGAGACATCACATGATCACTGAGACATCATAGCGAACTCCTCCTGTCTGCCCGAGCTCTCCTCTATTCACTGAGACTCCCGTCGATCGATGAGACATCATACCGAAGGTGCTTTGCTTTAGCGAGAGTTTTTCAATCGGCATGACTTTTCTTTATCGCCCAGACCTCACACCGAGGTCCTCTCTTTCTACCGAGCTGTTCACTTTACTATCGGCCAGACATCACCGAGTCAGGGAGATCTCCTATCGAATTCACAAGATTATGCCGAAGCCACATACTTCGGCAAGACTATGGACAGTCACCAGGACCCCATGGCGAAAGCCCCAACTCCTAGCGAGATTGGATGTTTCCTTGGTGGGACCTCCACTTGTTTGCTTCCATCATCAAGACCCCCTGGTCGAGGAGACATCCATTGGTTAGCAAGAGGTTGTGTTGAATGCACCTTGATTTGGCGAGGCTTCATTTCGTTCACTTTGGCAAGAGACAAAGGTTTCGCCAAGACATTATGGTGAACTACTTCCTTTGGCCGAGATCACCTTCGTTCACCGAGACATGGCCATGTCGACAAGACCTCTTGTTGATACCTGCATCTTTTACCGAAACCCATGGTCGCCATGAGTCTCCCCAATCGACGATTGAATGGCCTATCCTTCTTGTTGCCAAAACATCCCGGGTCGCCGAAACATCTTGTAGAACTCAATCCTTACGCCGAGAGCCTTTAGAGTCGGGGAGACCTTGCGACTTCGGCGAGACCCTTTGGCGAAGCTCACTTGCTTTGCCGACGCCACCTAACTTCGGCGAGATCTCTTCTGATCGGTAAGACCTCCTACCAAAACCAACACACATACGCCAAAGGGATCCTGCTTTGCTTTGTCTGCGAGACCTGATGCATTCACCGAGACTTCTCTCCGAAGAAAAGAACTTCCACTAAAATGAATATCCTTTTGTCGTCGGGACGATGATCGATGTCTTGCTGATAGGGACCTATAGGTGAATCCCACTCACCGTGACATTCCTAGGGTCTTGGCGACTCTCTCCTTAGAAGATTTTCATGTCGAACCTGAACAAGGCAGGCTTCTTCACTAAGTTCCCTGTGACCTAGCATTAGATTCATGACTTTTTCCCTAGGCTGAATGCTCCATTTGGCCTTCTCGAACCTGTTAAACATAATTTTCCTTGCCTGATTGAGCCTGGAGGTGAAAATTAGGTAACATTTCTAGTGACCTCAGCTGGATGTTTGCCTGCTAAACATAGAAACCAGTAGCCAAAACTTGTCCCTTAGGCATGGAGTTGTTAGGAGACTCAGAAAACAAACAAAAATATCAGTTTACATATGGCTGCAACTCGTTTGAGACCCATAAGACACAATAGGTTGCCAAAAAAAAAGCAAAACAGGGGAAAACGAAAGAGAATATTTACTATTCCATCACAACACCCAGGAAATAGAAAATAATAACCTGAAGCATAGAAGCACTTATTGAAAACATAAACCTAAACTAATATGTACAAAAGAGGAACTCATTCAGACTTGAAAACAGGGCTTAAGGTGTATCCCATTGACTGGGATAGAGAGTACTTCCCCTTCTATTTTAGCCAGCTGATAAGCATTGTGCTCCTTGCAGTCTCTGATAATGAATAGGCATGTCCACATGTCAAACTTGGTGTGATGTCCTGGCCTGCTTTTCAGAACATCCCATTTGAGCACGAGGTCTCCCACCTTAAAAAAATTTGTTGTGGCCCTTCTGTCAAATGTTTTCTTTGTTTGGAGCTGATGATACTCCAAAGATTTCATTGCTCTATCCCTTGATTCTTCGAGCTCCATGAGTTTTGCATATATCATAGACATTGGGTCTTGTTCCTCAAATATCTCCACCTGGCGAACAATATCAAGAGCTGGAAGCTCTACAGACTAAGACAATCGTGTCTCTTTGCTATAGACTAACATGTATGGTGAGTTAGCAATAGACCTCTTAGGAGTTACCATGTCTGCCCATAGTGCATATTTTAGTTTGATGTGCCAGGTTCTTTGATTATCCTCCATTGTTCTCTTGATAATCCTGATGAGATTCTTATTTGTGCTTTCAGCTAAGCCATTACCCTGAGAGTAATAATTTGAGGATGTATTCAAATGAATACCCTGTTTAACGGCCCAATCAGTTACTCTTAGACCTACAAATGCCAGAGCATTATTAGATATGATAGAGTCAGGAACTCCAAATCTAGTGACTATATCTTCATAGAAGTTCAAAACTGAAGATTCTTTTGCTTCCTTTAATGCAACCGCTTATGTCCACCTTGTAAAATAGTCAGTGGCTATAAGTACCCACTTGTGACCAACACTAGAAGGTGGATTTATTGGCCCAATGAAATCAATGCCCCATCTCATGAAGGGCTGCTCCACTTGAATTGGTTGCAGGGGCATAGCAGGTAGCTTTTCCTTTTCTGAAAATAAAGCACATTTGATACACTTTTTTGACCAGGCATATGCATCTTTAAATAAGTTGGGCCAGTAGTAACTAGCTCTCATGATTTTCCAAGCAGTTTTTCTTGGGGCAAAGTGACCTCCCGCATCTCTATCATGAAACTCATGAAGTACCTTCTCAATTTGATGGCTGTGAACACATCTTAATAGGACACCATCCATATCCTTTTTGAAAAGAACATTGTTTACTAGTACACATGGTATGGACTGCAATCTAAAGTATCTTCTTTTAGCTTTGTTCAAACCTGGTGGACACTCACCAGTTTGTAAAAAATGGGTCATGTCTTGAACCCAATTTGTTGTTATCAGAGGCACACCATCTTGAGCATTTTGAGACTCATTTGTATTAGTAAGCACAGCATCCTTTTCTAATTCAGTTTTACTACTTGACCCTGTAGAAAGCTGCTCACAAAGACCTTTACCTCTAACCGGTTTGGTGATCTTAATATCTACATCATACTCCATGACCTTGGTGACCCACCCTGCTCTTTTTTCATTCAAATCTTTGTTCAATAGAAACTCCTTCACACTTGAGTGCGCCACCAGAATATGAATCTTATTGTTTGACACTAGAGGCTTAAACTTCTTTAGGCTTCTAATCATGGCAAGAACATGTTTCTCAACAAAAGTATACCTCTCCTCATAATCAGTAAGTACCTAGCTAAAGAAAGCTATGGGATGTTCTAAGTTATCACTATTTTTCTGAATCAGCATGGCAGCGATTGAACTACTGCTACCAAAAGCATACAAAAAGAAGTCTTTAGAGAAATCTGGATTTACCAATGTCGGAGCTGATGCCAAAGCTTCCTTGATTTCTTCAAAACTATGCCTTGCTTCTGCAGTCCAACTGAAAACTGCATTCTTCTTTAACATAGCTGTCAAAGGCTGTAACAGGTTTGCAACATCTGGGATGAACCTTCTCAAAAAGTTAATTCACCCCAAAAAGCTCTGCAGACCCTTCTTATGACTGGGTAATGGCAACTCAAGTATGGCTTTAACTCTTTCAGGGTCAATAGTAATTCCATCCTTTGATACTATATGGCCTAATAATTTCCCTTCATGAACAACAAAGATGCTCTTTTTCGGATTGAGAGAGATACCAAACTCTGCAATTTTTGAAAACTTGCTTAAGGTGTGACAAATGTTCATCAGCATTCTCAGAATAAACTGTGATGTCATCTAGATAAATCAGCATAATCTTATTGATCAAACTTTGAAACGCCATGTCCATGGCCCTTTGAAACGTGGCGCCAACATTAGATAAACCAAAAGGCATCCTTTTATATGCCATGGTGCCCCACTTAGTTGTAAAAGCAGTTTTGAACTGATCTTCCTCCTTAACCAACACTTGATTATAGCCCGAAAAACTATCTAACAAAGAAAATCTCTCAGAACCAACAACTACTTGCAAGATTTGTTCCATGGAGGGCAGCGGGTGGTGGTCTTTCAAAGATGCTCGGTTAAGATCCCTGTAGTCTACACAGAGTCTTATCTCACCATTTTTCTTCCTAATTGGTACAAGGTTAGAAACCCATGAAGTATGCTTAATAGGAAAGACAATACCCCCCTCAACTAATTTGGTCAGCTCTTTAATCATTAAGGGCTCAAGCTTAGGATTCAAGGGCCTTTGTTTCTACCTTACTAGCTTAGCATTAGGTTCTAACTCAATTGTGTGCTGAGCAATATGGGGATCAAACCCTTTCAAATTGAATATTCCCAAGCAAAGACATCATATAATTCTTGACATAAAGCAACAAAAGATTGTTTATCTTCATGTGAACAAACTTTTCCTATCTTAAGGAGTTTACCTTTGAAAATCTCAGTTCTTCATAATGTTCTTGTTTGATTTGCAAGCCAGCTTTACCCTTTTTAAGTTGATCATCAGTACTGAAAATCGACTCCAAGGTAATAAGGCCTTTGAGAAACTTATTCGTCCTTAGCTGTATGACTTGATCATCATACTGTTGCTTGAGTTTTGCTTGATTCACCATGGAGAACTGATCTTCTTCGAGCAAGAAAGAAAGGATCTGTTCATCATTGTCAAAAACTTTCCAATGAATGTTGTTATCAAGAATTGATGGTCTGACTACAACCTTCACATATTGCTACACTTTCTCTTTTCTAATGTCACCTAGAATATCAAATTGTGCCCCAATGGCTGCAAGCCTATCAGCATGCTTGTTCTGATTTCTTGGAATAGACACTAAGTTAAAGGCATCAAAATCCTCAAGCATGTTCCACACTCTATTTTTATAAGACTTTAGTGTGTCATTTTTAGCAACATTCAAGCCTCTTATCTGATTGAAAATTAACTCACTGTCCCTATAAACCTTCAAGCGGGTAATTCCTCTCTTCCTTGCCCACTCAAGGCCTTGAACAAGGCCCCTACTCATACTCAATGTTGTTGGAGACACGAAAGAAAGCAAAATGGAAAGCAACATAATACTTATCACTCTGCGGAGATACAAACATTGCACCTCCTCTAGCTCCATTTTTGCTTCTAGACCCATCAAAATACATCTCCCATAATTCATTCTGCTGCTCAAACTGACTTTTGCACTTCTTTCAAGATTTGGAATTTCTATCCCAACTTCATGCAATACATAATTACCCAGACCAACATCCTGAATAAGCTCATTTGGATTATCAACCACATTCTCAGCTGCCCATTCATTCAGGAGTACCTCAGGTACACTCACAGCTTGTAACTCTTGTGCTGTAGCAAGTTCAATATCCTCTAAAACAATAGAGTTAACATTTATACAAAATGGCACATAAGGTTCGATGTGATCCTTGGCAAGGGACTCGGAAGTTATAGTTACCTTAGTACCATACCTGGTCCTAAAAAGCATATGGGACCAATCCGAAGATAAATACCCTCCAATTTTAGCCGTGAAGTCTCTAGATAGGCATAGAGAAAAAAATGGAGGTAAATCTATGACAAACACATCTTGCAGGATTGAAAAGTTGGGATAGGCATGTAGTGTGAGATTTAGATTTTTAATAACACCTATAGTGTTTACTGCTGTCCCATCCAATTGAAGTACTCCCTTTTCTAATGGCTGGTATTGTAAACCTAGCTGGTCTGCAATATTTTTTAGCATTACCGAACTGCTAGCCCCACTATCAACCATGCAATTGTGTACCAATTTATTCCCAACTATTAAGGAAACATAGAAAGGAGGGGGCTTGACACCATTACTTTGTTGTGTGGTACTATCCAAAGGTGCATTGGTTAAAACTGACTTTGTTTGGCCTAAAGAGACTTCATTTGGAGGATTCAAACTAACTGGGTTTGATAAGGCTAACTGTAACAAATTGATTTGACTAGGGATTGCTAAAGAATCCCACATCAAAATTGAAACATTCATTTTTTTCATACTTTCAACAATGTTGAAAGGTGCAAATATATTTACCTTTGGCTGCGTCTTTACAATAGCATGGTCAGGTTGCACTTGACTTGCGAATGAAGCATGTAAAGGCTGCTCCTTACTAGTGTCATAACCTTGCTGCAAAGTGCATGGTACTTGCTGATTTGATGGACCAACAACTCCCTTATTCTTATTCATTGCTTGTTCAATCTCGAAAGCACTCTTCTTGGCTCTAGTATTAGTAGCAACAGATGTGTCATCCTGGTTCACTCCACAAAATTCTTCTCTTTTCCAATTTAGGAGAGTTGAATCATCTCCAGGCTGATCCTGCTGTTGTGGATACCCCTCAGGAAAATCTTGCGCACCTACAACATTTTTCACCATAAGAGCTTGATTGATGATGCCATTAGAGCATGTAGCTTGATTATGTGGCTGATTACACAGATAACACGACTCATAATCAGCAGCCAGATTGTTTTGAACAGGAACAAGCTCTTTGACAACACTAATTGGAGCTGGATTGTAGGCCTGAAAAGGTCTTGTAGCAACATTTTGTCTTGAGCCTTGGTAATTGCCTTGATCTTTGTTGTTTATTACCTTGATATGCTTGTTGTTGGACTGATTCTGCTGTTGATAAGGCCTACTATATGATTGTTGCTTCTCTAAGCTTACAAGCTTGTTACCAAAAGACTGCAATAGACTTTTGATTTCCTATAACTCATTTGGAGGTAGGAAGTAGTATTTTTCTTGCATTCGACAGCTAGAATAGCGGTGTGACATTGGTATGTTGGTAGAGGTGTGAAAGGAGGGATTTGCAAAGGAATGTTTGCATGATTTTTTGGAAATATAGGCATTGGAGGCCTAGGAGTGAGTTTACCAGCTTGTATTAAGTTGTTCTCAGCTTTGATTGCTATTTTGAAAGCATCTGGCAAAGACATCCTCCCATTGACTATATCATGACAGCTATATCGCTATTTAGAGCCCTCAAAAAGTACAAAAATGCATACTCTGAAGGTGGCCTCACTGTTGCAGGGATTCTATCCCAAGTTCTTTGAAATCTGAAGTTGAAATCATTCATCTGTTCTTGTGGAGCCCTCTTAATTATAGTTAATTGTTCCAATAGAGACAAGTTATCGGACCTATCCTGAAATTGTTTATGCAACTTATCTCCAAATTCATCCCAAGTTGCAGTTGAACTGGCCCAGTAGGCTCCTATGCATTGGACATTTTCCCTTTGAGTGACTGACTAGTAATCTCACCCAACATCCTCTTGGGTTATGCTTGATGGACTCCATATGAGCCCACATCTCATGTGTTCCAATGGGGTAGTTTGACTCTATGAGGCTGCCATTGGAATGTCATTATGTTGTGCCAAATTCAATGGGCTCCCTCCATTAAAAGCAACAAAGGGTTGATTCCTTGGAGCGGCCATTGGAGGTGGCTGAGGAGGATTTGTTGATACTGTAAATGAAACTAAATACGGAATAGCAATGTTTGATCTCACAAATGGAGGAGTGGATTAAGTTTTTCTAGAATAGATAATTGTTGTTTCTCGCCTTCCTGTTGCTCTGCCTTTTCTTCTTGGTGGTGACAGCTGCAAATATTTGAAAGGACCTGAGCTGCTCCTCGTCTGGAGCCTTCTCATGAACTACAGAGGTGTTGATTAAAATTCTTTTCTCTCTGAATTAGCCAGTATGCACAATTGACTTTTGTAAAGTCTAGGACTTGTTGGTTGCATACCAAACCAGCAGTTCAATATAATTTTTGGTCCCACCGGGTGTGCCAGAAACTGTTATCACCTGAAATTGCACCCTTGTTGAACCTGATGTTCAACACCTCAGTGTAACATTGGAAGACCTCTAAAGATGTGGGTTTCTTACAGATAGAGGTCAACCTCTGGAGAAGGTCGCTTCCTTTATGTTATCACCTAAACTACTGATTCTTTGAAGGGAAAGGGAGAAGGAGAAAGCATTAAAATAAAGATTAAATTCTAAGGTGATACACCGAATTGATGAGGAATCATGAAATGAAAACAAGATGAACATACACTGGGAAACTTAACTTCAACCGTTTCACATACTCAACACAACTTCTTTTAGACTTATGCATCAATCTTAAAAGGCAATCTACATACACATCTTAAGAAGGAAAGATAAATTTCACAGCTTCAAGGTATGAATGTAGACTAATAAGGCACAGTTAAAGACTTGCATAATCAAAAGAGAGATACAAAAATGAGAGCAGTACAAACATGAACACTAGCTTCGAAGGTAAACTCTGTGTTGTATTCCAGATTCCAGTCTGAGTTACAAAAGCATACATTTAGTTGAGAAAGGATTGATAAAAAATCACTAACTCTACAAAGTGTATAATCCGAACTATATACAAAAAGGCAAAAAATGCCTTATATATCAAAAATATGTTGGCTCCTTAGGGCGTACAAAAAATATCAGGGGTCAGAAAGATCTGCCCCTTAGATCTTCTTATTGAAATTAAAAGTTGCACCCTGCGTGTCCATGTCGCATATGTCGGTGAAGAAACATTCCTGGAGAAGCCTTCTTCAGATCTTTCTGCAACCACCGCATTCACTTCTTGGTATCGTGTCGATCTTTGAATTCCCCCCAGTCGAGCTACTTTGAAGGCTCCTGAGCTTCGAACAGATACATGTTTCCTGTCATTCTATTGATCTTCTTCATCTGGTTGAGCTGCCACGGCTTGCTTTTGGCTTTCTCTGATTAGTTGCACATACGCCACGTAGATTCTTCAGGTGGTCAAAAGATCTTTCTGTCAGAATCGCATCTTGGCGAGATAGTGGAAGTGTCTCACTGATGCGATTATGCCCCTCTGAAGCTATTGGCATAACATGACACTATTGATGAGAGCTCTTATCAAGCTCGCAAAGTCATACCGAAGTCAGCTTTGTCATCGCTCAGAACATCAGCAAGACACTACCGAGTCGGCAAGATCTCATAGTGATACCGGATCCTTCTACCCGAGCTCATTCTGTATTGGTCGGATCCTTCTTTGGTCGGTGAGACCTCTCGCCGAGCTTCCTCTTGTCTCCTTTTCCTTTTCATTTCACCATCTCCCCGAGCTCCTCTTCAGTCAGGAAGACTCTGAGTGTCGGTGAGATGTTTTACCGAAGGCAAAACGTTACCTCGAGGCCCTTCATCTTCGGCAAGAGTTGATTGATGTCACCCCGAATGCACCCCATTCTACCAAGCTCTTCATTTCTTTCAGAAAGACTCTGGCAAGTCGAGAAGACTTCATAGCGAGGTCCCCCAGTCATACCGATACCCGCTTTAGTCGCTGAGACCGCACCATGTCAGCAAGACACTACTCTGACAGCTGGAAGCTACACCGATGTCTTTTATGTCAGGGAGACCCTCTGTTGGCCGATGAGACCTTCTGCTTTGTTGGATCTTTCTTCCTGAGCTGGTTCCCCTTTGGCAAGACTTCAGTCAGTCGCTGGGACCTCATGGCGATGGCTTCAACTCTTGGCGATCTCCTTTGTTGTCGGTGAGACATCGGCATGTCGGCCAAACCTCTCACCGGGCTCCTTATCTTTCAACGATGAGCTACTTTTTCTTCGGTCAGGGAGACATCGCCATCTCGGTGAGACCTCAGAGTGAAGTCTTCAACTCTTGGCGAGCTTAGCTTGCTTTCAGTGAGACCTCCTTATATCGACAAGACCTTATGCCGATTGCAAGTTCTTTCGGCGAGGTCTTTACTTTCTGGTCGGTGAGACATCACATGGTTGCCGAGACATCATAGCAAACTCCTCTTGTCTGCCCGAGCTCTCCTCTATTCGCTGAGACTCCTGTCGGTCGGTGAGACATCATACCGAAGGCGCTTTGCTTTGGCAAGGGTTTTTCAGTCAGCATGACTTTTCTTTATCGCCTAGACCTCACACCGAGGTACTCTCTTTTTGTCGAGCTGTTCACTTTACTATCGGCAAGACATCACCGAGTCAGGGAGATCACCTATCGAATTCACAAGATTATGCCGAAGCCACATACTTCAGCGAGACTTTGGACAGTTGCCAGGACCCCATGGCGAAAGCCCCAACTCCTAGCGAGACTGGATGTTTCCTTGGTGGGACCCCCACTTGTTTGCTTCCGTCATCAAGACCCCCTGGTCAAGGAGACATCCATTGGTCGGCAAGAGGTTGTGCCGAAGGCACCTTGATTTGGCGAGGCTTCATTTCGTTCACTTCGGCAAGAGACAAAGGTTTCGCCAAGATATTATGGCGAACTACTTCCTTTGGCCGAGATCACCTTCGTTCGTCGAGACATGGCCATGTCGGCAAGACCTCTTGCCGATACCTGCATCTTTTACTGAAACTCGTGGTCGCCATGAGTCTCCCCAATCAATAATTGAATGGCCTATCCTTCTTGTTGCCAAAACATCCTAGGTCATCAAGACATCTTGTAGAACTCAATCCTTACGTCGAGAGCCTTTAGAGTTGGGGAGACCTTGTGACTTCAACGAGACCCTTTGGCAAAGCTCGCTTGCTTTGCCGACACCACCTGACTTCGGCGAGACCTCTTCCGATCGGTAAGACCTCCTACCGAAACCCACACACATATGCTGAAGGAATCCTTCTTTGCTTTGTCGGCGAGACCCGATACATTCACCAAGACTTCTCTCCGAAGAAAAGAACTTCTACCGAAATGAATATCCTTTTGTCGTCGGGACGATGATCGATGTCTTGCCGATAGGGACCTGTAGGTGAATCCCACTCGCCGTGACATTCCTGGGGTCTTGGCGACTCTCTCCTTAGAAGATTTTTATGCCCAACCTGAACAAGGCAGGCTTCTTCACTGAGTTTCCTGTGACCTAGCATTAGATTCATGACTTTTTCCCTAGGCCGAATGCTCCATTTGGTCTTCTCGAACCTGTTAAACACAATTTGCCTTGCCTGATTGAGCCTGAGGGTTAAAATTAGGTAACAGGGATAATTTGATTGTAATACAAATAACTAAACCTCTAGAGATTCCAAATATGCCACCTGTGTTCTCACAAAACGATGGTCAACCCAAAGAGAACCATTTATTCAGAAGACCAACTCAAGTTGAACAAGCAGCAGTAGCACAACTGTATCAAGGAGGACCATCACAGTATGAACCACCAAACAACAATCCTCCTCCTGGATAGTATATACCTCAGAATACCTCAAACATTGACCCATCCCAAAACATTCAATACCTTCAACAAGGTGGAACACAAGGTCCCCCTCCCATCGATCAATACCTTCAATAGGGCGGAACACAGGGTCCCCCTCCGAACAATCAATACCACCAACAAGGTGGACCATATGGTCCCCTTCTGAACCAACAATACTAGCAGCAAGGTGTGCCACAGAGCGCCCTTCCTTAGTTGTCCTACCAACAAGGTGTCCCAATAACACATCAACAGGGTAACCTTTAGTTTAGTCTTGCCCAATATCAAGGTGTGCCACAAAGCACTCTTCCTCAATCGTCCTACCAACAAGGTGTCCCAATAACACATCAATAGGGTAACCTTCAGTTTAGTCCTCCCCAGCAACAAGGTGTGCCACAAAGCACCCTTCCTCAATCATCCTACCAACAAGGTGTCCTGATAACGCATCAATAGGGTAACCTTCAATTTACTCCTACCCAAGAGCAAGGTGTGCCACATAGCGCCCTTCCTCATTCATCCTACCAACAAGGTGTCTCGATAATGCATCAATAGGATAACCTTCAATAAACTTCATCTCAACAACAAGGAGCTAACCCTCCTTACACCTAGCAAGGACTTAACCCAGCATACGCTCAAAATAGTTACCAAGGTCTCATACCTTCACAATATTTAATATACGACCCAAACATAGTGAGACAACAAGGCTATTATACATAGAACTTGCAAACAAACATGCTAAAAATAGACATGGAAATGAAGCTAGAGGCCCTCACCCAACAGGTAGCAAGAATGCAAGCCGAAAAACAAAAGAAAACCTATACTATCCAAGAAATATGCCCATTCCTGTTTGATCAATCTGTCACTACAATACCCTTTCTGAAGAATTTTGAAATACCTAGGTTTGACAACAAATACAAAGGAAGAGGGGACCTAGTAGAGCATATACGGGATTTTTTTGTATCATGCATGGAAGTACGACACAATGACTCATACCTCATGAGACTATTTCCACGTAGCCTTACGGGCCATGCTATGGAGTGGTTCACCCATTTGACACCAATAGTCAAAACCTTCGATGAACTATCTAACAAATTCATATGTCACTTCTCCTTCAACATTGAACAAGATGTCACTATCACAAGCTTATCCATGATGAAATAGAATCAAGAAGAATCTTTTATCTCCTACTTACAACAATGGAGACACAAGGCTAGTAGATGTAAATGGCCCATCCTCGATAAGGAATTGGTGGACATATTCATTAACAACGTCTTACCTAAGATCAATTATTGGCTCACAATGTTATGTCCAGTAGACTTTGAAGAAACCATTGAGAAGGGATTGAATATTGAGAGAGACCTCATTGCAAGAGGTGCCCTTAAAAAAATAGGTCAAAAGACAGTCTTTCTACTTCAAGTGAGAAACCTAAAGTTTGGGCTAAAAACAAAAATGTCACAAATGATGGAGTGGTTGATGCTAGAACATTATGGTAGGCATAGAACATAGTTCAAAACAAACCATAGGTAGCACAAACAAGCTATGTTCCAAACAATGTGCAAAATAACCAAAATACCTATCCCAAGAACAATTAGGTTGTGAACCCATAAATGAATTAGGGAGGACAAGAGAGACAATACGATCAACCAAGAAGGCAATTCATAGTACTAGGTGAGTCACTAGAAACATTCATGTGCAAACTAGTACAAAAAAACCTCCTCAAAACTAATGATCGTCCAAACTATGAGGAACCTTGTTTCAAAACACCATGATATAATGAGGACTTATGTGACTTCCATATGATCAAAGGACACGCCACAAACAATTTCATGAGACTCAAGCACCTTATCCAAGATTTAATAGACAAAGGGGAGGTAGATGTTGAACATCATCCTGGGAATAAGGACCTACAAATATACTCAAACCCAATCTCGAACCATGCCAAAGGAAAGAAACAAGAGTACCATAACGCCAATTACACATATGGGGACACAATTTTAGGAACACTTTCACAAGTTGATGATAATAGGGCAAACATAGTGACTCTACAAGGTGGAGACAACAACTGAAATGTAACCACCCACCGAGGAAGAGTTATAATTCAAGGAGTACCACCCAAAACTACAATAAAGTCACCAAATGACTACAGTATTGTGGAACAATTAAAGAAAATGCCTACCCTAATCTCAATCTTGGAGTTGTTAAAACTATCACCTGCCCATAGAGAAATACTTGAAAAGGCATTGGAAACAATAGTCCCTAATGACCTCAATCCTAGTTAGTGCCAAGCTATGGTTGGTAAAATCACACAAAGTAACCATTTAATATTTTCTGAGAAAGATCTACCACAAAGAATATTCCATAACCAAGCCCTCTACATAGAGGTTGGTGTTCATAAAAACATGTTCAAATGGGTACTAATAGATAATGGTGCAAGTTTAAACATTTGTACCTTAAAATTTGTCAAACAGTTGGGATATTCTGACAATGTGATTGATAAAGGAAAGAGTATCACAATAAGGACCTACGATGACCTAGAAAGAAATTATGAAGGAACAATTAGGTTACCAGTGCAGATAGGGCCAACCCTAACGAAAACCACTTGTCAAGTATTGGACCTGGAGTTGTCATACATCCTCCTCCTAGGATGCCCTTGGATCCACACCTTACAAGTAGTCCCTTCCACTTTTCATCAATGCCTAAAATTTCTCCATGAAGGAAAAGAGGTAACACTATATATCGATCCTGAGCCTTTTCATTTTTGTGCCAAGTTAGAGGAGAAATACAATAAAATCCAATGTGTGCCTAGCAACGACATAGCAGTCCACTCATTTTCTTATGTTGACACTTCAACACTTCCATCTACCTCAACTAAGAACACCTCAAGCAACCAACTAAAAATGGAAGCCAAGATTTAGGTACTTGACAAGGGTAATGGGAATTACTATTTCAACAAAGCATTTTGCATCGGCATGCTTCCGCCAACACCCAGAGTATATGGAGTTCCAAAAGAGATCAAGATAGTACAAATGATTGCCAAGCCCACTATCTTCACTAGGTGGGGAGACATGCAAGATGAAGAAATATTTGAGGACTTTTCATCTATGATCTACAAGGATGGCCAAGAAGAACCAAAAGAGCCACAACCCATTTTTGACCCTACTACTAGAAAATATCAATTACTTAAACAAATGGGATATAATGGAAAGGGTGGCCTGGGACTACACAAACAAGGTCGATTAGAGCCTATTATGGTAGAATAAAGGAAGAAGAATATGGGGCTAGGTTATAAACCAAAGGATGTGAATATTCCAAAAACTGGATGAACCTCTTGGAAGAAGTGAGAAACTTCTGCTAGCGTTAAGGCACTGGATACTTATCATACCTTAGACAATGATTTACCTGTTGAAGACTTATTTGATAACTTTAGCATTGATAGGTTCCCTCTCCAACATATTCAAACCATTCCCAACATCTACTATAATTCTGGTATAGACTCTAATGAATACGAGTGGGATTCTCCTTCCTTCGTCACTGGATATGATTCTCCCTCTTCTAGCAATGATGACCTAGACACTCAATGGGAGAAGGACACCCAAGCCATACTAACCCTTTCATCCACTTCCATAGGCTTTGCAGATCAAGATGATAACCTCCCACTCTAGTACCCACAACTCATAGATTGGGATCAACAACAACATACACCTATTCTGGATCAATTCCAAAATGATGAGGCAATCGCGGCGTTCATGGGACTTCAAACAAACATACCAACAGGAGACCACAAAGTAGGATTCATCATGGAACTTGAACAAGAGGCATATTGTGGAGAGATTGAATCTTCTAGTCACAAAAAATGAAAGAAAGACCATAAAAATACGATCCCCTAGAGAAAACCACCTTGTGGCTCTATCGGATCTAGAAAAGAGAAAAATAAAGGATGCATCTAAAGGTGAAAACCTCTCAGAGGCACCCGAGGATGGAATATTCAATCTCCCCATATTAGAATATCAGGAAATATCAACATTGCTAGTAGAAGAAGTAGAACCCATAAATGTTGGCACAACAGAAGACCCGAAGATAACCTACCATGCTACATCACTAGACCCAGAAGAAAAGGACAACTTTATAGCTTTCATCAACTCCCATAAGATAAATTTTGCATGGACCTATATTGACATGCTTGGACTAGATCCAACATTAGTGGTACATCATCTAGTTGTAATCCCTGGAGCAAAGCCTATCAAGCAAAAACTCAAAAAAATGCATCTATAGATAGCATTACTAGTAAAGGTAGAGCTAAAGAAACTACTAGCTGTGGGTTTCATTAGACCCATCGACTATCCACAATGGATATCAAATCTAGTACCAGTATCCAAACCTACTAGGGGCATAAGGATATGCATAGACTTCAGAGACTTGAACAAAGCCTGTCCAAAAGATGACTTTCCATTGCTGAGTATCAAAATGATTGTAGATCTAACAGTAGGTCATGAGATGCTATCCTTAATGGATGGTTTCTTTGAATACAACCAAATAAAGATCTCTCTAGATGACCAACAAAAAATAGCATTTACTTGTGCTTGGGGAACATTTTGTTGGAATGTAATGCCCTTTGGTCTAAAGAATGCAGGAGTGACATATCAAAGAGCAATGCCGACAATATTTCATGATATGCTACACACAATCATGGAGGACTATGTGGATGACATTCTAGCAAAATCAATAAAAAGGGTAGACCACTTGACAAACCTGGCCAAGGTATTTGATCATCTTGAATAGTACAATTTGAGACTCAATCCTAAGAAATGTGTATTCGGGGTAACATCTGGAAAGTTGTTGGGGTACATATTATCAAGAAGAGGGATTGAAGTAGATTCGACCAAAGTAAAAGCAATAATGGAGATGCCTTCACCTAAGACACTAAAACAATTGAGGAGCCTACAAGGGAAACTGCAATCCATCAGGTAATTTATCGCACAATTGGTAGACCATTGTCACCCTTTCACTCATCTCCTGCATAAGGACATCACCTTCAAGTGGGATGGGATATGTGACCAAGCATTCCAACAAGTCAAGGAGTACCTACTTAATCCTCATGTACTCATGCCGCCTGTGTGTGTGAAATGTGGGAGAGTTAGCAAATTAATTCTAAAGCACACAAACATCAATGAGACATATTATATTAAAGATTTGAATCAAAGAACTACTCTAAATTGTAGTTAAAAAAATCTTCAAAAATGTTCCATTGTTCTCTATTCTCAAGGATTTATTAAACCATATTAGCCCTCAGATTTTGTATATGCACTATGGTTGTTAAAATGACAACTTGAGAAACAAGATGTTGTTCTAAATACAAGAAATCTAAGTTCCTACATGAAACTATGTGATGAAAGCCATGATGCTATGATAATGAAGATATTGACAAAATGGATAATGTTGCTATACTATGTGCTACAAATGTTGTGATAAGAAGTTAAAATGATTCTGCATATGTTCAAATAACCATTGATATGATAATATAAAATACAACTATAAAGAAAAACATGATTCTCAGTTAACATGATGCTACAATGCAAACTTGTTAAAATGATAAACATTGCTAACTATAAACTCCAAATGATCCAATGCTCTAAAGCTATTCTTGCATAATAACTCTACTCAAATATGGGATGTAAAATACTATAGCAAAGGGTTGTATTTATAGGATTTTCCAAGCATCTTGTGATGTGGCAATGATCGACGATCCATATTCAAACATGAGGGATGAATGGTGGAGATGGAGAGAATAAAAAAGGATGTTCCCTTGACCAAAGACAACATGTGAAGTGGATGAAGGAATCAAGTGTGTGAGAAAAAGACCATGTGTTCAATATTTAATTTCATGTGACCTTGGTGAGGTGGCATGAAAAGTTGTAGACATGTGCTTGAATTCCAAATTTGGGATTAGTGAAAATTAATTAAATAAAACAAACTATAGAAATTTGTTTATTTAATTGAATTAGAGGAATCCAATTTTAGATTTCAAGAATTAGAAGATATGAACTATATAAATAAATTGAAAATTGATTTATAAGTAGATGAAATATTAATTAAATAACTAGTATTTAAAAATTAGAATTATTTAATTTCATGTGACTCTGGTGAGGTGGCATGAAAAGTTGTAAACAAGTGCTTGAATTTCAAATTTGGGATTAGTGAAAATTAATTAAATAAAACAAACTATAGAAATTTGTTTATTTAATTAAATTAGAGGAATGTGATTTTAGATTTGGAGAATTAGAAGATATGAACTATATAAATAAATTGAAAATTGATTTATAAGTAAATTAAATATTAATTAAATAACTAGTATTTAATTAATTAAATGTCTTGGCCGATTTTAGGTGTATACACTGCCTATCCCAAAAAAGGAAATGATACTTTATGTGTCTACCACACAAGTAGCACTGGGAGCTCTCTTGGCCTTGCTAGATGATAACAAAAAAGAAAGGGCAATCTACTATATCAGCAGAACACTGGTGGGCTATGAACTAAACTACTCGCCCATTGAAAGAGTGTGTCTCTCTGTTAGAATTGGCTATGGATGCCAAGATCTATGGACCAAATGGAAAGCACAAGAAAAGAGAGAGAGAGAATATATGACAAGAATAAACTGTATTCAATGTCATTGAAATGATAATGATTATGATTCAGGTTGTTTACAATGAGAGACCCCTTGGTTATATAGCCAAGGTGAGAACGTAGAAGGACATAAGATTATGACAAGTGTTGTAATCTGATGTCATGAGACAGCAATGAAAACCTATCACTCCACAAAAGGTGGAGAGATAATCACATAATGTGTCCACAAAAGGTGGAAGTGATAAAGTAATGACATGTCAAGTCCACCAAAAGTGGAAATTCTCCAACAACCTCCTATGTGGTTCCTAAGTAAACTTAACTAAGGTGTAATTATGACCTAGGACAAGGTACAAGACATTTAATTACACCAACACCCCCCCTAAGTGCAACTTAGGGAGAATGTACACAAATGCAAACAATGCAAGATGGGTCCCGACTACTAGGCCATGTTAGGTACCCATGTACACATGCAAATGCAATCTCTCACAAGCGAGGAAAGGGAGAAAACCTCATGAAAAAAACTCCCCCTCAAAAGAGAGATGAAATAAAAAATAGAAATGCTCTCAATGAAGAATGAGAAGGTAAAAACCCCATGTGAGGAAAAAGACCCCCCCATAAGAGAGAAGTAGAAGAGAAGCAAGGTAGCCCCCCCTCAATGTTGAGTCTCCTGCAATGATGGTTGAAGCTCGACATTGAATGTTGAAGATGATCCAATCTTGCCGAACAACGTTCCTCCCCTTAGGAAGAAACAAAACCAAGGATGTATGCAGGATGTCAGAAATATGGATGATGTATGATGATGTCTTTGAAGCATGCTCAAGTGTCTCCATGTCGATGCAAAAAGCTAACACACTCCAATCAAGCGTTCTAGGCCACACTGCTGAAGAGGAAAATCTAACATCTAGTAGAGAAGAATGTAGAACATGATCCAAAGATATCCCCTCTAAAGACAAAGAAGCCTCCTCCAAATGTTGTCCAAAAGTATCCACACTCACGCCAATTTGTGAAGAATGATCATGTAGAGAATGAACAAGAGGGTCATGGTGTTCCCTCACAACAACTGAAGAAGGTGCATCTTCATCAAAGAGAAGATGAATGCTATCAATGGTGTCCTCCAAATCTGCAAGATGGGACTCCACAAACAAGTCTGAAGTACCTATCAAGAAGTCATCCAAGGTTGCCATATATGGAAGACAATCATGATCCTGCTGCACTGAATCACTAGGAGCCAAAATTGTTGAATCACAAGCATCTTCAAGTACAACAGTAGATGGAGGAGATGGAAAGCATGGCTCAAGGAGTGGATTTGATGTGAGAACTCCCAAGTTCAAAAAGCCAAATGTCTCCTCTAAATCATGGTGTATGTGATCAACAACCATACGAACAAGGTCATCATCAGAAGCAAACTGTGCAAAGGTGTATAACCGAGATGAATGATCAACCACCCCAGGAGCAATGATCTCTCGAGTCTCGAAGTTGCGAATGATAACCGAATCAAGTGTGAACTCCATAGTTCTCCCATCTCCACCATGTGTAATCTGATAAATGGAAAGAAGATTGTTCATCAAACGAGGAACACACAAGACATCCTGAGAAGTGTTGTCCCCAATGCTAATAGATCCCTTCCCTATTGTATGTATTGTTTCCCATCAAGATAGGAGACATAGAACAAGGCTGAAATGAAGAGAATATAGATTGTGAAGATGCCATATGATGTGATGCTCCTGAATCTAGAAGCCATCTCCCTGATCTTGGACTTGAATGAGCACAAAGAGCTTGTCCTTTATATCCTGATATATATGTTTGACCTTTGTCCTTTTTAGACTATTTTGAAGTAGAAGGAGAAGAAGATTCAGACATTCTAGAAGGCAAATCAATGTGATTCTTTTTTAGAAGATTCTTCAACTCATCAATATCCTTCTTATAACAATAATGTTCTTCATGTCCATCCTTCTTGCAATATGCACAAAAAGGCCTCTCCTTCTTAGATGATTCTCCTTTTGATGATGAGGATTGTGATTTTTTATGTGGCTTGTTCTTTTTCTTCTTTTGCTTCTTATCAAGATTGTCTGATTCTTTCTGTACCTTAGACTCATTTGCCACCAATGCTTGTGGCTTGGAAGACTTGATTAGACCCATGTTCATTAACTTAGCTTCCTCTTGGATTAGGAGATTTGCAAAGTCATCAAACTTAGGATCAACATATGATGCTCCCATAGAAAGTCGATGGGTATGAAAGCCAGAAACAAACACTGAATACTCAGGACCAAGCTCGGATAACACATTTAGAATCAAATGTAAATCCTCTTTTTCAATAGTGCATTCTTTCAATTGCGTTCTTAGTTGCTTGAGTTTGGAGATGTAGTCTTGGATGTGGTCAAAAATTTTAGGATCAAGATTCATCAAATCATTATCAATCTGATAGCCTCTAATCTTATCTGTTTTACCATTCAATTTCTCAAAAGTTTCCCATGCCTCTTTAGGTGTATTACATGATTCAATATGAAACTGAAAATCAAATGAGACTAATGAACATATGCATCCAAGTGTTTTCTCACGATCAATCTCCCACCTTGCCAATTCTTTAGCATCAGTAGGTTTTTGAGTTGTGTCCTTTAGATGACCTATTAGACCTTTCATCATGAGATAGTTAGATACTGATTTTCTCCATGTAGCATAATTATGTGGATTTAGGGGTTCAATTTGAGATCTCCCCATTGCAAGAAGACAAACCAAGCAAAAGAATGCAAACAATCACTGCAAGATTACCCCCCCAAATCACTCAATCAAGAAACCCACCAAGCAATATCTGATTTGGCACTTTATATTTAGTGCGTTTATAGTTGCTAGATGCCAAAAATAGCAAACTAGACTTGATCTGAGTGCTTACAAATGCCAAAATAGGCCACAGTATCAAGTACAATTTTTGGTACACAATGAGATCAATTTGATCCTACCACTAAGAATTACACAAAAAATCATGCACTTTCAAAAAAAATTGCACACAAAAATGTTACCGTAGGAGCAAGATATGAGCTCCCGAAGTTCCCAAAATGAGGACGAAGCAGCAACACCTGTAAGAATCTCCAATTTCTAGAAAAACCAAGCACCAAAACCAAAAACTGATTGCACCAGTGCGTAGAGCATGAAAAATCAGCCCAAATAAAAAAAATTGCTTAAAAAAGGAGTCAAAATGAGCGAGATACGAGCCTCCAAAGTTGAACTGCAAAAATGAAAACTCAAATGGTGAGGGGGCAATTTTTAAAAAAAACTGATGACGTGGCGATGACACGGGCTGATGTCATCAAAACATAGGCTTAAATTTGACGTTCTCCAAGCCTTCACCGGGGTCGGCGGAATCTACATGGAATATTCTTCAATCACCGGTATATGCTATGTTGGACGAAATATTCTTTTCGCTGATTGGAATCTCTGGAAGTTCAGAATATTCTATTCGGTTGACCGCCGGTTTGACTGTGCTCGCTAGATTGAAATATCACCGCCTATTTTTTTATAGAGTGGCCGATGCCCAGCCATATAGGAGAGTGGTGGGGCCCGCGTGGGCCACGGCGGTACGCCACGTGGCCGCGGGTACCCTGGTACTCTAAGTACAGGGTACGCAGAGTACCTTTGTACTCAAAAAAAAAATTATAACCTTTTTTTATTTGATTTTTACAATAAAAAATTCCAAATGAATTTTATATAAAAACTGCGAAATTATTTAAAAGAAATTTTGAAAATTTATTTTGCAGAAAATAACACTTTTTTTTTTTAACAAAATCATACCGTCGATATTTATGACACTGGGGGCCATACGGTTCTTCGGGCAAAAAATTTTTTGCCTCACCAAACAACTGCTCCGAATCGAACGATTTGATAGTTGATCTTAGGGTTTTTTGCCCTTCTAGACACAATGGCAAGGTCGGATTTGACCCAAAATGCTCCAAAAATGCAGCTATCTTATGGATCTGGCAACCACTCTTCAGCTTCAAACCCTCTTAGATTTGGCCTCGTATCTTCAATTTGGATGAAACAAAAGACAAAATCAACTTTCTCGAACCTTCTAGACGCAATGGTGAGCTCAGATTTGCACCAGCAAGCTCGGATATGAACCTGCAACAAAGAGCCATGAACGGAACCTCCTCAGATCTGTAATCTCTCTTCAGAATAAGACTCTCCAATGGCACCCAACCCGCTCTGATACCATGTTACAATTGGCTATGGATGCCAAGATCTATGGACCAAATGGAAAGCACAAGAAAAGAGAGAGAGAATATATGACAAGAATAAACTGTATTCAATGTCATTGAAATGATAATGATTATGATTCAAGTTGTTTACAATGAGAGACCCCTTGGTTATATAGTGAAGGTGAGAACATAGAAGGACATAAGATTATGACAAGTGTCGTAATCTTATGTCATGAGATAACAATGAAAACCTATCACTCCACAAAAGGTGGAGATATAATCACATGATGTGTCCACAAAAGGTGGAAGTGATAAAGTAATGACATGTCAAGTCCACCAAAAGTGGAAATTCTCCAACAACCTCCTATGTGGTCCCTAAGTAAACTTAACTAAGGTGTAATTATGACCTAGGACAAGGTACAAGACATTTAATTACACCAACACTCTCAGTCGTGTTTTCAACACAAAAGTTGAGACACTACATCTTGAACAAAAAGGTCAAGCTGATTTCTAAGATAGACCCACTCAAGTACTTACTAGCAAAGGAAGCCCTAATAGACCGAATAGCCAAATGGGTAATGATCCTAAGTGAGTTTGATATAGAATATGTGGATAGGAGAGCTATCAAGGGACAGATTATAGCAAACCAACTGGCCAAAGCACCCTTATATGATCATAAACCTCTCATAGTGGATTTTCCAAATGAGAGTATCATGATGACAGAACAAATAGACCAATGGACTCTATACTTTGATGGGTCCCATACTCAACATGGATCTAGAGCTGGTATTCTATTTCTCACATCATAAGGAGATAATATACCCAAGGCCTACAAGATTGCATTCCCATGCACTAACAATATCTCAGAATATGAAGCTCTTATCACAAGGTTAAAAATGGCTATTGAATGGCGAATAAAAGAGCTACATGTCTTTGGAGACTCTCAGCTAGTGATCAAACAAGTGAACAATGAGTACCAGACAAAAGATGAAAAATTGTTTCCATATAAAAGGATGGTAGATAGCTTCAAGGAATACTTCGTCAGAATAACCTTTGAGCAAATTCCTCGAATCAATAATAGAGTTGTCGATGCAATGGCAACAATAGGCTCACTACTTGATATTCCACATAACGTGCCTAAATGTGAGTTCCTCGTGGAACAGTTGTTGGTACCAATATTTGACATCTCAAAATCAGAATTGATATGTGTTGTTGTTGGTCCTAATTCCCCATGATACCAAGATACCTTTGACTACATCCAGTATGGTACCATACCCATTGATTTAACGACCACCCAAAAGAAAACCTTCACCTGTAGAACCTCTTGTTTTACCATCCTAGGAGATACCCTATACTGTCGTAGTCTATATGGTATGTTACTCTGGTGCCTTGATGCAAAAGAAGCACAAACAACCTTACAAGAGGTTCGTGAAGGTATTTTTGGATCCCACTCTAGTGGACTTAACCTAGTCCAGAAACTGCTCAAAACAGGATACTACTGGCCCTCCATGGAACATGAATGCATACAGTATTCTAGAAAGTGTCGATAATGGCAGCAACACAGTGACCTGGTTTATGCACTAACACAAGAATTGAGACCTATAACCACACCATGGCCTTTCTCACAATGGGGATTAGACTTGGTAGGCAAGATATCCCCTGCTTCATCCAACATGCACAAATTAATTATTACAACAATAGAGTACTTCACTAAATGGATAGAGGCAATTCCATTGACCTATATCACTAGAAAACATATATCAAAATTCATTTTGAATTATCTCATCTGTAGGTATGGAATTCCCCAAACAATAATAATAGATAATGGAACCCCATTCAAAAATCAGGATGTCCAAGAGTTTTGTTCCCAATTTTCTATCCACCATTGATTCTCCATGCCCTATTACCCCCAAGGAAATGGTCAGGCTGAGGCATCTAACAAAACCATATTGAAAATACTCAAAAAGACAGTTAATGAAGTCGGATGTGATTGGTATTTAAAGCTAAACCCAGCCTTATGGGCCTACCGAACCAACATTCGCACACCTAGTGGTGCCACACCATTTTCCTTGGTCTATGGATCATAGGTCATCTTGCCTATTGAGGTTGAAATCCCTTCATTGTGAATTTCACTAAAAGGCATGGTTAGCAATGAAAAATACAAGGTATCTAGGTTGAATGAATTAGAACTCCTAGATGAAAGACGTTTGAGCACATTAAACCATCTACAAGTTTATCAGAATCAGCTCAAATGAAACAATGACAAAAGGATCAAGGACAAGAACTTTCAAGTTGGTGAATTAGTCCTCAAAGAGAATCAAAAAGTACAACTAAATCAGGATGACAAAGGAAAATTTGAACCCAACTAGTTAGGCCTGTTTGTCATCACAACAAGATATGGCTTTGGGGAATATCAGTTAGCTACCCCTGAAGGAGAACCTTTAGCTAAACTGTTGAACATCAGCCACCTCAAGAAGTTCTACACATGAAGCATGCCAGAATACCCTAGGAAAAAGGGTAAAAATCCAACAACAAAAAAAAGAATAATACAAAAAATCAAAAAGAAAGAAAAATAGTAAAGAGAAATAAAATGTTCTCTAAATGAAAACCACTTTATGGGGCTCTTAGAACAGGTACCGTAGTGAAAACCTAGCAAACAGGTGCTATATTTGAATAAAACTTGCATCATTATCTATCAATACTATCCATGACATCCACCCATTCATTTCATAATAAAACAAGGTATCCAACCATGGCTTGTCACTGATTAAGGAAAGTCATCTTGTCTACAACTGGAGGTAGTTTTAAAAATCTAGTCATGGATTAGATATTTGAGCATTCTATCATAAAAACATCACAAAACAACAATAACAAAAAATCTAGAAAACCACAAAAGACAAAAACATTTGAAAAAAAATTCAAAAACAAAACAACATCGTGGGGTTATTCCTTCACTCAAACAATCTAAGATATCAACATTTGCTTAAACCTCACAACTTGTTCAAGTAAATTTCCCGCAACATATCCTCTAGACACACAAGTGGAATATCAATCCAGGTTAGAATGTTGTTTTCTGAAAACACTTTATGCTTTGAGTCAAATGGTCAAACTACATGGTCTTTGCATGTACAACATAGGCAAGGCTTACTATCCCCCTAGACCCTAGGCCACTCCCCTTAGGTTTCCAACATGCTTTATTTCAACTTAGTCAAAAAACACAAAATCCAAAAATAGTCAAAAGATACAAAATCCAAAAAATAGTCAAAAGATACACAATCCAAAAACATTCACAAAATAGAAAAAAGGTCAAAAACACTCAAACCAAGCGAACTACGAGCCTCTACATGTATAGCATAGGCAAGGTTTATCTTTGATGAGCCCCCAAGGCCCTAGGTTAGTCTCCTAAAAACAACAAAAACAACATCATAAAACTTAGAAAAATTAAAAAAATACCCATGTCCACCATCACAATTTGCAATAAGACATCATCCATAATAAACAGGTCGTCACATTCACCCTTTGACAAAACAAACAAAAAAACAAAGCAAACATCAAAATCTATAACTTTCAAGCAAATAATCGTAAAACTCTGACTATAAACAACCGAAAACAAGGCCAAAGTATCAACTACCTATCTTTTTGACAAGTCCCAACAACATTTTGAGATATGTCTTAATGGATCTGTTCCTACGATAGACATGATCAACAATGGATAATAGCCCCACCCCAAATATATATGGCAAGTGATATTGTAACTTTGTTTTATCTTTTTATAGTCTTATCTTTTTCGATTTATTTTATTGAATCATTCCCAGGATCTCTCAAGGATGTCCATAAGGATTTGGAGAAGAAGGAATGGGGTAAAATGAGTGTCATTTTGGTTTGTTATTTGTAATATGTTTTTGTGATACTATCATGGTGAATACTTGCTTTATTGAGTGTATGTAAGTTGTGTTGAAACAATTCGTGTAGCAGTTGCATGTTGGGTATTTCATACCTCTCTGTGTAAATGGTCCAAAATTCATGTAGCAATTGCATGTTAGGTATTTCATACCTCTCTGTGTAAATGGTCTAAAATTCGTGTAGAATTTTCATATTAAGGTGTCCTATACCTCTATGTGTGACTGGTTCGAAATTTTTTAACACAACCCAACTATATGCTTTAAACAAAGTTTTTGTATGTCTGGTATGAACAAGAATACTCTTTGTGTGTAGAGTCGAAGTCCACGCAATAGATACAAAGTCACCTTGGTCATTAATACCCTGGTGCATTGTATTTGTTTGCTACATCAAATAGAATTGTTCACAACTACAAAGCCTCCAAGTAAAGCAAAAGCAACATCATCTACTAACAACATCACGTTTCTATCTATCATCAAATATTTCTTCTAACTAACATCCATCCTCCATAGCAATATCATTAGTACCATTCTCATCCATAATATCATCAAAACACATTGTGATGATAATAAACCAATAAAAACATCATGTATGGGGCATTCATTCATATCAACACCATATATAAACATACATCATCATACATCGTCATCCATGAGGCATAAATGAGGATGAATCAAAGATGGGAATGTCATAGCACATCATCATCAATGAAACAAGTGTGATAGGATAATACAACATCATAACATATATACCAAGCCTCGACTGGGCTGATGAATATATATAAAAAAATCATGTCTACAATATGTCTCTAAACAACAACCTAATAAAGATCAAGTACACTATCCAACAAAAAGGGAAACACTCTATAGACTAGGATACAAACCACCATTTGGATCTGGTTGTCTAACAGGATGACCACTTGTATTCATTTTAACTCATGATATTAGGATTTCACTCTAAACGGATAAGTGAAACATAATGACACAAAACACAATGACAAGTAAACACATGCCAGGGTTACGAGCAAACGCTAAAGTCAAATGCAACAAGAAAAGTCAAATGCAAGGGTTTTGAGCAAATGCTCAGAAAGCACCAAGCAAAGGCGATCATTTCAAGAAAAGGTGGCATTTTCAAGCAAAGGCAAGGAAACAAGGGCATGGAAATAGGTCAAAGGAGAGATTTCAAGACTTGAAACAACCAAAAGCAAGCTTTTTGATCAAAGGCGAGCTTTTAGGTCAAATGCTCAAAACAAAAGTGAAGATTCTAGTCAAAGGCATGGATTCTCAACATGCAAAAGTGAGAAAACTGAGGAAAATGCTCAAAAATCATCAAAACTTCACTATTGATTGGTAATCAGGACTTTTTTTACCCTATCTTCAAATGACCATATCTTGGTCATACGAAAGTATTTTTTAGTGCTTTTTTTAAAAATGGGGTAGAATTTCATGATCTTTGCAATGGTGTAAGTGGTTTTCAAATTTTTATAGTTAAATTTTCCATTGGGGTCGTGAGCCTAACCTCAAAACTTGAAATTTTTGATCAACCTCTCAAGGGGGTAGCACAGAGTCCTACCATCATTCCACGAAACACCGGGGCACAATGGGGCATAATTTTTTTTCAAAAAATTGATCTTAAAAATAGAATATTTGAAACAAAGCAACCAGTACTTTGTATCAAAGAGGGTCAAAATGTAGACATGTAAAATTGACTTAATACCTATCACAACTTGAAACGTCTCGAAACATCTTAGAGTCAACTTAGAATGTCTTGAAACAACTCAAAATCAACCTAAAACGTCTTGGAACGACTCTGAATCAACTTGGAACATCTCGAAACGACTCCAAATCAACTCAGAACATCTTAGAACAACTCTGAATCAACTCGAAATAACTCAGAATCAACTCGAAATGTCTTAGAACGACTTTGAATCAACTCAGAATGACTCTGAATCAACTCAGAACATCTCAAAACATCTCAGAATCAACTCAGAACATCTCTGAAACATCTTGGAACATCTTTGAAACATCTCAAAACATCTCTAAAACATTTCAAATCATCTCAAAATCATCCCACGATCATCAAACGACATCAAATGACATATAAAACCCTAATTTCCTCTATGAATTGAATAATACAACATTATTTAATTAATCCACTATTTCATCATTTTTGACAAATTAAATAAATATTGTTTATTTAATAAAGTCTTGAAAACCCTAATTCTACTATTGATCGAATAAAACAACGTTATTTGATTAATTCACATTTTATCATTTTGACCAATTAAATAAATTACATTTATTTAATAAAGTCCTAATCTAATCTTATTTCATCTTGATTAGTCAAACAATGCCAATTATTTGATTACATCACTAAATCACCTTATTCCCCTAAATTGATTAAATTATTAAATCATAATAATTTAATTATCACACTTTCCCTCCAAAATTTGAATAATTAAATCAAACTATTCAAATCAATTATCAAAAATCAAACACAGAAAGGAATTAATTAATTAATATTCCTCACCCACTTTTTGATTGAGAAAATCATGGATTGCTAACTAAGCAATCTAATTTTGCTAACTCAACCATCTAATTCCTAACTAAACCCTAACTAATCAATAAATTGCTAACTCAGCAATCAATTGTTGACTGATCAATCTAAAACCTTGACTAGCCAATCTATTCTTCAATCACCTTAATTGTGTAATCAACTTTGCACAATCTTCTCATGTTTAAATCCTCTCAACACATTTTGAATGTTGATCTGGATATTCTCCAACGCGATCCTGATTGTCGATTCAAAATCTTTTTTCCTATAAAACAAACCTCTCTCATCACAAATAAAGATCAAAATTTCAACTCACCTTATGCAACAAAGTGCTATCAAGATCACCATTGATATAGCTTCCTCGTTTCTTCAAACACAATCACTGTTCATCAAGCTTTTGTACGTAAGCAATGGATGCTTTGCAATGATACGAACAACCCAACATCATGCAAATACACTCCAACATGGGATGGTAAACTCTTCTTTTGTTTGTTTGAATTCGTTTTGAATATCTTAGGATTTCATTTCATTCAAATAGCTTAGATTTGTACATTTAGGAGTGATGGAATAGGATAGATTAAGTGTTTTGGATTAGATAGTTTTCTAATTTAAATCGTGCATTTGATCGTTTCCCTTCGCATTTTTCCTAATGGATTCCTTCCCCCTCATACAAACATATCCAAAATTAGCCAAAATAGGTTGGTCAAGGGCAATGGTGCCCTAGACCAAACCTATTTTGGGGCTTTTAATGTTGTTAAATTAATAATTAATATTAATTCCCAATTTTATTTTGATTTTTCAAAAACAACTATAAAATGAGAAAATTATAAGCACAATTAGGTCCAAGCACATTAAAGGGAGCTAAATATAGTGTGAAATTGTCAGGGGTGATAATTTATGATGCTACATTTGGAATAGAGGGGGACTCATGGTCTAGAGGTTCACCTCTTAGTGGGGTTGTTTCATATTTGAGGATGTAACTTTTGGTAATTTATCTTTTGTTAATGATGTGCCTTTAACTAATGTAGGATTCTCTCATCTTTCTTCAATTGTTTTGATTGTATCCATGGCTAACACCTTACACATATCCCTTATATCATCTTCTCTCATTCTTTTTTTTTCTTAAAATTCTAAAATTCTCATCATTTTTTCCTTTAGTGAATGTATGTTTTCACTTACTACTTTTTCTAAGTAGTCTTCACTCAAATATAGATGTTTGATTTTTTATATTAGGGTTAATAAAACCTCAAATTCTTCATTAATTATGACCTTGATGTTAGATAGATTTGGTTAAAAATATAAATTTCTAGTTAAAAATTTAAATTATATAACATCCTCATCGATATGCCTTGGTGTCAAAAATTTAATTTATGGAGCACTATTACTCCAACGCTTTGGTTGAGCATTGTGGATTCCAAGTTCCTTCATTGATTCCTAAAAATCATCATATTTTTTATTATATCTGCTAATTTAGTCACAGAAAAATTACTCTTTTTATGCGAATAGTTAATTGCTTAGATGCTTCATTACTATTGAGTAGTATGGTAACTATTTGTTCATCTATTGGTAGAATCACACCATCTTTGGCAATAGTCTTCTTGGCATGCTATATAAAGGCTTCTCTTGTCTTCTCTATCCTTTTGCAATATCTTTCTTGTCTTTCTTGGGTTTGTTTCAACCTCCTTTATTCTTCCATTTGCATTTCATAAGCCATCTTGATTTCTTCACACATTTTCTAGAAAATTTTGTTGTCTCCCTTTTCCATAGGTCTTTTTGATATGTGATTTAATTAATCCTTTTATCCATTCTTAATGGCTAAATCTAAATCTACCCCAATAGTCATTAGTCTTTGATATCATTTTCAAGATCCCACCCATTACATTTATCACACATTAGGTGCCTAACCCCTCTAATAAGATATGAACTAGAGTGTGTTACTACACATCTTATTTATTGAAATAATTATTATAAAGATTCCTTTATATTCGCAGTAATCTTTACTGCTAACAACAAAAAAATCCTTATTTATGTAATTTCCTCCTAAAAACCACAAAGTAGTGTCCCAATAATAAAATTAAATGTTAGCTTGAAATTTGAACTAATTATGTCAGATAATTAACCATAAAGTAGTATATTAGGAGGGAAATAAAAAAATGGTGTGGTAGATAACACACACACATATAACATGAAGATTCATATGATTTAACATTCATTGACACCATAATATATGTTTTCTCATATACTCTTTGTACATTATATAGTCTTTGTTGCAAGAATAGATATATACATCACATATGATTGGGTATTTTTTTCTATTTACACATCTCTCTTCTCTTATTCCTTTCTTCTTCTTCATTTTCTACTATTCGTCTATGGTATATATATGTACATGAATACATAGAGAGACATGTCCCTTGTTCTCAAGATATATTTTGGACGTGTATGGTATTTTATACCACTTGGTATTCCAATTATTTTTGGTTCATTATTTTTGTGGTTCTTAAACCGCTAACAATACTCAATGTGTTTTGTCCTTGCAATCGCCCAAATTATAGATTTTTAGAATAAAACAGAGTATTTTCTTCCAAAACTACGTGGTTCAAAATATATATTTAAACTTAAACCAACAAAGTATTAGAAATTTGAAACATATGAATAACCAAGATCTTTCTATGAGAGATGAGCTATAAAATTGTAAATAAAATAACACAATTATAAATCCAAAATTCCAAGAGATGTGCAAATGTCAAGATGAAAATACTGTGTTAGGAGCTCAAAGAAAATTTAAAAAATAATGACTACATGCATCAATGTACATGTATGCAAAAGCATGCAACAATGAATGAATTAGTATCTACAAGCTATGTAGTGAGTTTATAGAACTAGGGAGAGGATGGAGGTGGCAAAACCAACCAATAGGGAGTGACCACCTATTGGTATGTGTAGCCTGATCATGCTCCACCTGTTAATATTTTGGTCACTTTGCTCAATGTAGTTTCCCCCCAAATTAATTAACAGGGGAGTCAATATTTTAATAAAAAAATTACTAATAATTCCGAATGTAATTTGGTTGAAAACCAATTTGAAACCGCTCAAAATAATAATAATTTCTTGTTATGGATTTGGAATGCAAAGTGCCATGACTTTGTGAAGAAGCCAACAACAAGGCGCACACATATAAAGTTGGAGAGTCACGGTTTTAGTGAAGAGTACACGCAACAAAATGCGTTGAGTTTTGAGCAAAGAAAAATGTGAGGAATTAACAATTGCACGTAGTAGTAGATTGTTGCAGGTTTATGTAACTTGTTTATTGATAGAAGTTTAATAAAAATCTAGATTATTGTTGTTTTTGGATGTAGCCCAAAGGGTGAACCACGTTAAAATTGTTTTCTTTCGCCTCAATGAATTCATTTCTTTGTTCTATCATTTAAATCTACATTATAATTGTTTAATTTGTTTATTTTATTGTTCCAATCCTATCAAAAATACTAACACCACCGAGTGGTCTAAAAATAGTAAATGCTCCACCCTTTTAGGATGGTGACGCCCCAACACCTTATCTCCTAGTTTTTAAATAACTAAACTCACTTTATTAACCTAAGAAAGCTTAATCAAAGTGTAGGAAAATCCTAGGACTAGGGGAAGATAAATTAACCAAGTAGGAAAATAAAGAACCTACACTAACACAAATATCACACATGTTAATATGTGACTATCTTCCAATAATTATTGATTTTTGGATTTGGTTTTATCTACCATGTAACTCATTTTATGATAAGAATATTGTGTGCTTCTAGTTTAAGCTGTGTATATTTTTTGCTTGATGTTTCATATCACACCCAATGATCCATCATCAGGAAGAGGAGAAAGAGAAATTGGAATGCAAAAATAGCCTTAAAAAGAGAGACTACATTTTATGATATTTTACTTTAACTTATGACATGCAATTTGAATTATGAGGTTTGATTTGATACTAGAAACACACAATATATTTTCTATGTACCCAAAATTTATTTAAAATTGGTTACTACTATATTAGAGCATATTAAACAAACTAAACTAATGACAACAAATTGTACACATCATTATGCACTAACTAATAGTTCATTGTTACACCTATCTATGTTGGAGCATATATTCCAACACCCCCTCTTAATGTTACAACACTTAACTAAATAACAAAATAAAACAATATATTACATAGAAGTTGTTATTTGAAAATAGTTCTCATACCAATTAGAATTCTTCAAGTTGCTCCCCAACTATAGGTATAGTCATCTAGCTATCATCCAAGTTCCCAACGTCATTGGATATCATTTGCACATGAAGTATCTCATCACCCTCGTAAAGGTATGATATTGAACTTCTAGATTTTGGATCTCCCTTGAACTATTAGACAAAAATTCTCACATGTATGTCTCATAACCCCAATGAGGTATAGTTTCTCTGATCCAAAAACATTTCAGACTATTAAGCATCTATCTATCCTCTACCGCATACTTCCCTGTCTTCAAAGTGTTGGCCTCTTCAAAATAAAACATCTTCATCTTCAATGAAGTCATCATCACTATTATCTAGCGGTTCTTCAACAATGGTTGGCATTCTCTCAGCTCTTATGGTTAAAATAGGCTACACAACATCAAACTTGACATGAACTCACAACAACAAGACCTCCTATTATCTTTGATAGCAAAATAGAAAAATACAACAACAACAAAAATACAGAGATGGAACTACAAATAAACTCATACAATAAACAATTTCTAATTGATAATTTATTCATAAATAGATTACATATTTATAGCTACAAAAGACTTGAACAACCACCTATAATTATGCTAATTTTATTGACAACTAACTCAATTTTTTTAACAACAAACTAAACTAATGACAACAAATTGGATACCTCATTCTACACTAACTAATAGTTCACTGTGAGGGCAAAGGTAGTGTTGTTCCACCCTTGAAAATTTATCCTCTATCAGAGGATTTCTTGAACTTAGATGAGGAGGACACCTCAATGTTTGGCCTGTTAGATATGGCTAGGGCGGGTGCTACCAGTACCTTCAAATTGGCCAAATGGACATTGTGGGAATTCAATAAAATCAACATTAAAATTAGGGGCCTTAAGGATAATTTGCATAATATCGCAAATTCCTCTGTGTTGGATCTCCTCATTGATAGATTGGTGGAGCTGGAACACTCTCATAATGAGTTTAAGGAGCAGTGTGAGGATAGACTAAAAGCCCTCGAGGCTAATGTTACAAGTTTAAATAATTATATTAGAAAGTTACTATATAGGTGAGTCATGTCTAAGTCAAGAACATTGTTGAAGCCCTGGAGACTCTCTTCAAGAAAACTAGTAAGCTTAGGGAAGAGCAGGTCTACTTCTCTAAACTCATGGAGATAGATCATGTGATTAAGGGTAAGGGAAAAAAAGCCCTCAAGGCTGATGAAAAGGTGCTGGTTGGGAGAGGGTTGGCAGAGTGGAAAAAAGCATTTGATGTTGAAAAATAGGAACTGCTGGATATGGTTGAAAAACATAAGTCTCAGCAAGTTGAAATGGCCAAAACTCTAGGTGGCCTTCATTAGTTTCTAGTCTTTTTTTTTTTGTTTTCTTTTTTGTTTTTTGGACGGTTTTTTTGCTGTTGTTTTGCTATTGGGAGCCATTGGTTGTTAGTTGATATTCTATTTCTGGCTCCCTTGTTGGTCAGTTTTTTTATGGTTGGGTTGTTGCTGGCGGTTGAATTATTTATTCCTTTAGAAGCTATTGGTAACTCTTTTGTATAGGGTTTTGGGTCCCTTCAAAACCTATTTTTCCTTTTAATCAAAACTAATAGTTCACTGTTACACTTGTCTATGTTGGAGCATATATTCCAACAAGCGAGTGGTCCTTAATTATGAATTATGAACTTGATAACTAATGTGATAAGTATTCATATTTAAAAAATTGTACTATTTAACTACATTTTACATTGTTATGCAACAAGAAAATATTGCTTGTATTTTTTGTTGTTACAAATAAAATAGACATATACATTCTCGCTATTCATATTCCATAGATTCTTCATACTCTTCTTGGTTTTGTCTTCCCAAAGAAGTTAATTGTAAAACTAGAGACATATTTTATTGTTGAAGCAATGTGTTTTGTTTAATATAAAATATTTTTGAATTAAATTGTGTGCATATTTTAAATCACACGATCGATATGCACTCTAACAACCCATTATATTCTTCAATGGTCAATTACACCTCATCCATTGCATAAAAGTGGTAAATCAAACGTCTTTGGAAAAACATATTTTTGACTATTAAATAGTTTGGTATTTAAGAATAACCAATATTTTCTTATTTGGACAATGAGTTTGTGTACAAAATTCAGCTTTATACAAAGCTGTTTAATGTTAGGGAATTTATTGAGGATGTTGATATTGACTTATCTAAGGATTTTTTTTTCTCATTGATTTTGAATTTGTAAAAATGCCATGTTAATCCCTAAGTAAACTTGATACATCTACATTTGAGTCCTAACTCTTTTTAGCCAATAGGATTTTGTTGTGGACTTGCCAGTCCACAATCCACAGGCAAACTTGTCTCACAGCTTGGAAAGAAGCTTATCTTATTGTTGAACCATCTTAAGGTGACCGAGAAAGTTGTCTAACACCATAATGCTGCTTCACCTTAGAATAGTAGGGGGAACTCTAAATTGATGTTATGTCAGAGAATCCACCATGGTAGGAGTTCAACAGTAATGCCAGAATGCAGTAATCACCTCCATTGATTTCAAAGATTGACTATTGCTTTCTTGCACACTTGCAACCGATATTTTCCTTTCTACAAAAAATCTTGTATATTGATTTTAATGTCACTCTTGCTCAAAGAAGACACTTTAGATTTCATATTTGATTTACCTTCCACAAGATTTTTTGCATTAATGCTTGCGTTGCTGTCCAAATTCAAGCTTTCTCCACTGCCGCCCTTAATCACCACCCAAAGTGTAGATAAATATACTACCCAATTAGCAAGCTTAATGGTAGAATACCTATGGAATTAGGATCATTTCAATTTTTGTTCTTTTATTCCCTTGCCCAAGCCTTTCTTTGTCTAATAGATGTCCTTCTCATGAATCTCTTGCTCTTCTTCACTTCAATGACTCCCTCTGCTATCTTAGTTCATGGGTAAATAGAATAGACTGTTGTAGTTGGGAAGGTATATCCTGTGACAATTAGACCAACCATGTTGTTTCTATAGATGTACAATACTCTACCAGTGTGATATCTGAGAGCGTGTGCCAACTTCATTTTCTCACATCACTGACGATAATAGAAGTAACATGTACTACCACACTTTCTCCTTGTTTGAGAAATATCCCTTATATGGACTCTTTATATTTATTTGATAATGGCTTGATTGGGATGATTCCATCTTTCATTTGTTTTCTCACCCGACTTAAATACCTTGATCTGAGTTTCAATCAATTAAGTGGAAGCATACCTTCCTACTTGGGTAATATTTTTGCTCTTTATTCTCTTGATCTTTTTGAGAATCAATTAAGTGGGAGTATACCATATTTTCTTGGAAGTCTCTCTTTGTTAATGAAATTAGGACTTACATACAATCAATTGAGCGGTATCATCCCATATGGGCAATCTCCCTTTACTGCAACAGTTGGATATAAGCAATAACAACTTAAGTGGGACCATTCCCCCTTCATTTTCTTGACTTTCCTCCCTCACTGAATTTTATGGGGATGAAAATTGTTTCAATGAAACCATATTCTCTTCATCACTTCCAACTTCTTTAATTTCTCTATACCTATCACTAAAGCAGTCGATTCCAAAGACTTTCTTTCACAATCTTACAAACCTTGACAAATTGCATTTATCTGATTGTGTGCTAAATATTAGCAATACCTAGATTCCATCCTTTTAGTTATCTAATTTACAATTAGAGTCATGTATGATTGATTGTGAATTTCCATGATGGATTTCAACACAATTCTCGCTTGATACACTGGAATTAGGTAGCGCCGGTCTTGTGTGACAAATTCCCTCTTGGCTATGCGAAACCAATCCTATGTTGCAATCTATAAATCTTTCAGGAAATCATTTAGGAGGCTTATTCTAGAATACTACAATATGAAAGAATCTAGAAATGCTAAATGTGTCTAAAAATGAATTGAGTGGACCCATCCCATCATTATGGTCTCCTAATATAAATACATTACTATTCACTGACAATTTGTTCAGTGACAATATTCTTTCAAGTTTGGGTTTTTTTAATTAGAATAAAGAGCTAAGAAAACATACTTCATTGAAATACAAGACCAGTGGTTATTTACAATGCAGTCTAAAAGCCAATTTTTTTCCTTTCTTCTAGTTGTCACAACTTTGATTTATTCAAATTACAATGACAACCATCTATTACAAATAAAACTTACATGTGAATCATGTGTGCTTATTGTGAAGTGACTTGATATGGTAAGACAAATTAAATTTGATGTTTTGTTAATTTAGTTTGATGTAGATTTAATTTGTTGTTAGGTTAATGAAGTGCTTTAAGCCAATTGGAGATTGACATGATTCTTGTGACTACCAAAATCCATTTGATTACGTTGAGACTACTAAGTAAACTACTTGAGAACCATGCTTGGACAATACTTCTTTATGCAAAAAATGAGGTTGCTATTTTAGAGAATAAAGCCCTTGTACTTCTCTGAAGAAAGGAAAGTTTTAGATTTTTTAAAGAGCCATTTTTTTTAGAACGTGCATGTAAAAATATTTTCAAAACATTTGATCTACCATTGTGAATGTTGCTCTAAGAAAAAATTGAGGTGTAAATAATTTTTGAAATGTTCTCAAATCAGAGACCATTACTACCTCCTTTAAATAGGTAACAAAACGTGTGTTTCTTTTAACTTCATTTTCATATAGCTACTTTGATGCTTGTGTCTTCTCTATTATTATCCAAATGAAACAACTTTTGTAATTTTTATCCTGCCAATTTATAGCAAGAATAGATGGATGAGGACTTTCATGTTTGTTTCTATTCATTGTGGTTTGCAAAGCTAAATAATGTAGCTGATACTAAAATTTCTACTTTTTTTCCATCCACTATTAACAAATATGCTTGAAAGACAGATGAATAGTTTGTGCACCAAGCTCTTTTAGGTCTCAATCCCATGACCATTTAATGTCTGCATGCAATCAAATTGGAACATTGACTTCTTTTAATCTAATTTGAATTAGGGTTGAATATTGATTATAATTCTAATGCCTTTCTATTGAACTTGGCACAAAGATTTCCTCCATTAAGCAGCTTGGATACCATGTGATATGGCCCTAAGAAGAGTTCTATAACAACAAAACATATCGAGAAAAACCTAGATGACCTGTTTGTGCAACAGGTATGTTATATCCATATAGTGATTCAATTAGTTCCACATGATATTCTGTCCAATCTAACTATGAGATTAACTGTGAATGATTTGATTAAGTTGTGGAAGAATTTATTTATTTATTTTGTACTACTATGATGCGTGCATGCCCTACTTTGTGGCACTCATAAATCTACCAAATTTTTTACTATTGATAGATCGGGTTGTTATTGTTGGGAATAGGATGCCATTTAATTGCAATCCTAAACATTATTTCATGTATCTCCTAAGTTCTTGGAAAGTGTTCCCTAACACTTGGATTAGAAAGAGATTAAATTCAAATGAAATGAACATGTTAATTGACATTTGTAATTAATTCTAAATGATAGGAACATGTGAGGGCATCCAAGATGAGTTCCTAAATAATAGGAGCACATGGGGTGCCCACATGGAAGGTGGAACCCACCTTGAGTTAAGTTAATTGTTTGGAGAAAAAGATAACACTTTAGTAATGCATGTAAAGATCCTAGAAGTTAGGTATTTTTGTTTACATGCATGAAGTTTAGTTCAATTCTATTCTATTCAAATCAGTTCAGTTCAGTTCAATTCAATTCAGTTCAGTTCAATTCAATTAAGTTCAGTTCAGTTTAGTTCAGTTATGGTTCAGTTATCTTCAGTTGCATGTAGTTAGTTTCAGTTAAATGCTAGTTGACTTCAGTTGACTTGGAATGCATGACTGATGACTTGAGTTGCATGACATATAATAGGTGATACATTCAATTAAGTGGGGATGATCAACCATGCATCATATTTGCATGAATTGATGGAGAGATATGTTTTAATTAACAGAGATTGACTTGGACCCACCTTGGGCACCCAAGTTGGCA